>VUJU01002499.1:0-31603 GCA_009835225.1 Aphis craccivora
ACATACCACAAAAGGGTGAAGTTGACTTCATATGTGGAGGTCCTCCTTGTCAAGGATTTAGTGGAATGAATAGGTTCAATTCTGGTCAATATTCATTGTTCAAAAACTCTCTGATTGTTTCATTTTTATCATATATTGATTTCTATCGTCCAAAATATTTTGTTGTGGAGAATGTCAGAAATTTTGTATCATTTAAAAACAGCATGATCCTTAAATTGACACTTAGATGTATTACACGTATGGGCTACCAATGTACATTTGGTATTCTACAAGCTGGTAACTTTGGTGTACCTCAAACTAGAAGAAGGTTAATCATTATAGCAGCAGCTCCAGGTGAAAAGTTGCCATTTTACCCAGAGCCTATACACGTCTTTAATAAAAAAAGTTCAAGTTTAAGTGTCCAGGTAGGTGATAAAAAATTCAAAACTAATTGTAAATTTGAAGAGTCAGCTCCTATGAGAACTGTCACTGTATATGATGCCTGGTCTGATTTACCCGAAATATCAAATGGAGCATATGAAGAAGAAATTCCATACAAATCAATCCCCATTACTCATTTACAAAAATTACTAAGATGTCCTGACAACCGATATTCAGAATCTATATTGAGTGATCATATATGCAAAGACATGTCACCTTTGGTTCAAGCTAGAATGGAATTGATACCAGTAAGTGAAGGAAGTGACTGGAGAGATTTACCTAATATAAAAGTACAATTACCTGATGGAAGTTTTACCAATAAACTTTTGTATACTCACCATGATATCAAAAATGGTTATGGTCTAAATGGTGAATTGCGTGGTGTTTGCCAATGTGCTAGTGGGGAAAAATGTGATCCGCAAGATCGTCAAAATAATACAATTATCCCTTGGTGTTTACCTCATACCGGTAATAGACATAATAACTGGGCTGGTTTATATGGTCGTCTAGCATGGTCAGGTTTTTGTTCAACCACTATTACAAATCCTGAGCCAATGGGAAAACAAGGTAGAGTACTTCATCCTGAGCAACACCGTGTGGTCAGTGTACGAGAGTGTGCCCGTTCACAAGGTTTTAAAGATTCTTTCATATTTCATGGACCAATACTCAACAAACATAGACAGATCGGTAATGCAGTTCCTCCGCCAATGGGTAAAGCTATTGGTCATGAAATAATTAAAGCCATTGAAAAAACACCTATGTATATTTGCAGTCCATTTTTGTGAGAAAATTACTAACAAACTTTAGTCTGTGTAAATATACATTATTAAATACATACTTGAACACACCCATCTTAGCATAAGTTATAATTGCTTTTGTTTTAATTTTTTATTATTATGAATAAGTAAAATGTGTTAGGATATATAATTATTTGATATGAAATTTAATTTTAGAAATATTTTGTGTAGCAGTTTTTAGTTAATTTTAATTTGTTTTTATTAGTATTATTGCATATGATCATTGATTTTTTTTATTAATTATTATAATTCAATTATTGTGATCCTTACATTATGGAATATAGAAACATTATTTATTTGTGGATTTTAAATTCTGATATAGTTTTGTACTAGTTTTAAAGTACACAGATTTTTTTTAATATTATGATCTTACATTTATTATTAAATTATAATTATATTTTTAGTTTTATTTATCATTATTATTATTATTATTTTTTAACATACATTATTGTTTATACTATATACATTCCAATACACTTTAAAAATAGTATTTTTATGTACAATTTTTTTTTCAATTATGTTAATAACTTTTTTATACTTTGAAGTTTGAAATATGATAAAAATCCTGATTATAAGTTGTATTATAATTTTCGAAGTATTTTTTGATTCTTATTTTTTATCATATGCCTACTTAAATTTTTATAAAAATACAGAAATTGATTAATATTAAAAGTGGCACAATAAATGTGTTGATTTCACAATGAATTTTTATTTTTTGTTTGTTATTGTATATTAGTATAAAAGCTATTTTAGTTATCAATTTTATGTAGGTTTCTGTTGACAAAATTTATTTAGTTTGCATTATGATAAAAAGTACATTTTTAGTAACTTAAAAAAAAATAATAATAAAACAAAACAATAAGTGGGAAAGTAGGTAACTGTCAGTTGAATTGTAGTAATGATTATAGGTAGCTTATAATTTGCCAATCATGGTTATTGGTTACCAAACAAATACTTCAATAAGACAATATTCTTTTTCTAGGTTTCTCAATTTTTTAAAAATATGTTCAGAGAAAGTTTCTATTTTTGTTTCAAATTACAGATAAGATTCAATTTTCTATTAAAAACCTCTCTTGAAACTTCAAAATTAATAGAGCATTTTTCTTTGCTAGAAAATTTGTATCCATAAAGAATAAAATAATAAAAAATTTGTCGCTCAGAATGTAAAACTTTTATTAAAATAATTGATTGGGTACCATGGTTAGTAAAAAGTTGACTTGGAATAATTTTTCATCACATATAGCAATTTCAATTGAATTCATATTTAACTTTTCCATTAAAGGGACCTTTTTTATGAGGCTTAACTATGCACAAAAATTGTTAGCAACTTGCCTTTTTTTATGTAGCTAAATTATGAAGCAATTTATTATTAAAACAGTTTATTGAAATGAATATTTTTTTCTACAACTATGATAATTTTATAGTCTGTAGATACTTAAGGTTTTTTATTTTGTAGATATATTATTATTAAGTGTAAATTTAAGTTAATGAAGTAATTTTAGTAAAATAATTATACATTTTGTATGTTTCTAGTTAGTAAATATAATTTAAAGACTTAAAGTGATGAAAAGTCATTACTAACAACAATAGTTTAAAAATAATTTTTTATTCATTATTGATTAATAAGTAGGGCTATTTATTATTTTTTTTATAATTGAACTACTAACTGTTTAATTTGCAAGTTATGGGTTTTATAAGTAAATTGTAGATGTAATATAAATATTATTTTTATTTTCAATTAGTAAAAGTTACTAAAATGCGATTATTTTTAATCCATTAATAAAAACTAAAAAAAAATTATAATGGAACTAGTGTTAACATATTATAACATAATAGTGATGATGAAGTTGAAACAGATGTGTCATGTGTATACTATAAACTAATGCTGAAGATGAATATAAAAAATGCATAGATAATATGAATAAAATAACCATAAATATTTTTATCATTTGAATTCCATATAACAATTATTAACCAATTATTTTTTAAATATTTTGTTGATATGTTTCTCTTAGATGACAATATTAGGTTTAAATTATTTATAAGATAAATATTACACCAAGGACAACTGAATACTATAACAAAATGTAGTATTAAATATAAATTTATTTAACACAATTTGATTAATTTACTTTGATATGAACTACTATAAGTGTTTTTTTTTCATTTTAGATTTATTTTTATAATAAAGCAAACATAAAATCAAATTTTATTATATTAAAAAATAATTCTTTTCACATTATTAGGTGTGTTATAAATTGCTAAGATTTCAAATAACCAAATAGTAGCTATACTGTTTTGCGCCAAACATACATCAACAGTAATACATAAACTAGCACTGATTTAACAATATAATATTAATTTACATATTTTGATACTAGTCGTGTATCACATTATATACAATAATTTAACAAAAGTGTGATAAAAAAAATGTTAGTGTACACGTTGGAAATATTTTATTATCAATACACATATTTAATGATATTTTAATGTACGAATACAAAATGTAGAAAAATATTTAAAAGTTAATATGGATCAAAAAAAAAAAAAAAAAATCATTTTACCTAACACATAATATATGTTTTTATATTACTATAAATTATGTAAAAAGTTTTGGCACGTCCATGAAACTCTATGTTGAAATCGACAGAATTTAAAGAAGGAAATAATTAATTTTAATAATATTATAAACTCAGTCAAAGTTTACCAGTCGATTTTGGTGTATACCGTCATTGATACATTGAGAAAAGCATTAAGCAGTAAAATAACATAAAACAACTAAATATAAATTTATGTATAGTTATTTGTTTTGACGAGATGATAAGTTATCTTGTTATTAAAAACATTATCTCTCATCTTATACCTTTGGAACACAAGTTGTGTGGATTTACAATTTTGAAAAACTATTAAGTATTAATAATAATAACGTAACTAAAATTTTGAGAAATGCCTCAGCAAATTAACTTTGTAAGTCATGGATGAATTTGCAATTAGAAATGTCCATTACATTCAATTGTATTTGTGTAAATATAGAATTTAAGTAATCATTTCCAAATATTTTTGTTTATGTTTGTTTAACATCTCTGTGACTGTGACCAGCTTTTTCAATGATGGTTGACTTTTACTAAGATTTTGAAGTTCGATTAAATGTGTTTTACAAATGTGATGCAGGGTGCCTAAATTACGAGCAGGATCTCCTTTGATTTTCTCTCCCTCAGATTCTGGTTTCTCAATTACATTAGATAACTGGTCTAAAAAGACAATCATCCTTTCTTTGTTCTTCAGTATAAACGGATTCACAACTTCCATATAAGGCTCCTTGCCTCCAAACTCAACCAAGTTAGCTAAATTCTGTAAGCATTTTGCTACCATAATTAGAGATCTTGCTGCCATGGGTGGTGGTGGTTCTGGAATTAGATTGAACTGTCTAGGATTTAAGATTGCTGGGCACAGGAGTCGTAAAAATATGAAACCAGAAACTACCCGGGTTCTAACTAATCTTTCATATGGCCATTTATTCATTACCATTCTCTGTAGACACCCACATATATACCGTAAAGTACGAGGACAAGCATCGGCTGACATAAATATGGATTGAGTGATCTCATCTAATATTAATAAAAGAAACTCAGCATTGTCACAAGCATCGTCTGGAGATTCCATTTTACATGGATTAAGTTCACATGATTGTTTACTTTCCAATAATTTAAATACAGTTTGTTGGATTGCGGATTTTAAGAAATCTGAACAAACGGATTTCATATAAAGGTCCATTAAAGTTGTAGTTAATGATGCAGCCCTAAATAATGTAGTGGTCTCATCTTCTTTCATTATCTCTACATCATTTAAACTTCTTAACAGATCAGCTTCTTTTTTCTCATGTCGGAAGATTCCCATTAAAGATGTAGCCAAAGGCATACGATCTTGGTGGCATAGATCTGCTAATGCTCGTACAGATTCTAAATCTGGATCAAGAATTAGCTGCTGCATTGGTGAATATTCTTCGGTTGGCATAATGAGATCATGTAAGTATCTAGTACGCAATCGTAGAGAACCCCATTCTCCAATAGGTGTTATACCACTTAAAGGATACCAGTCTTCAACTTCAGCTCCGTTGTTCAATGTATTCAAGTCTACAGTCAATTCTGCTACCTCAGTATCTTTAGATCGTTTTCCTTTGTTGTAAATGCTTACAGTGAATGTCAACACGTCAGGAGGTACATCGTCCAAAGTAAACTCTTCATCAAATACAGGATCAGGTCCGCTTTTAGCTCGAGTTCTGGCTACTTTTACTTGATTCAGAGATATTATACAAAATGGGTTTGGTACAAGTTTGAATGGTAAACGATGGGCATCTAGAATGTGCAGTTGTAAGCAACGTAATTCGCGTAATTTTTGTGCTTTAGGAACTCTTGATAATTGAGTAACACAGTACATTCTTAAAGAAGAAAGCCATTCTTGAAATAAATCTTGTGTTGACACAGATAAATAAGTTATGGTAGCCAAACATGGTAAAGCTCTTTCAACTAATTGAAAACAATTAGGCCTATCAAACACACTTTCATGTACTGGATATAAGTATGCACAACTCAATTCTATCAAACCTTTAGGTTTAGTTCTTTTAGGATTATCATAAAAACATAAATGAGTATCAACTCCATCAATTAATAAGACAAAATATAATGATTTCCATTTTTTATTCTTGTCGCTTTTCTTAAACATATATCCTTGCATTTTTATTCCTTTTACTTTTTTGATCCCCACCTGTTCTCGACATTCTCTTAGCGTTGCATATATTTTTTCAGCTTGCTGTACTTCTTTTTGTTTAATTGGTAATTCCAACAACTCATTAGAGTTACGACATACAGGCATCACAAGAGTATGCCCCTCAACTATCTGTTCTTTACGGTATCTATTTATTACAGCATCTAAACATTCAAATGTACGACCACCCATCAAATAACGAACACCTTTCTTCTCAATTCGAAACCTTTGAATTTGATTGTTGACATGAAAAAATAATGAATAATCACCTGGAGAATTATCACTTGGTCTGACTAAAAAACTTCCAGGACCAGATTTGACTAACATGTCTACAGCTTCATTTTTTGTTACGCCTGGATGAAACCAATCAAAAACTGTGTTTGGATCTATGTTTTCATCTAAATGATCAACCTGAAAATGTAATTTTTTATTTAATAGTTATTGGTCACTTAATTAGTTAATTACAAACACTAATTGATATCACTTAAAATTAATAAGCAAATATTTGTAGTAAATTAGGTATATATCATCTTTTTAATATTAATTTTGTAACCATAATATATTTAAATTAATTTTTATCTATGTGTTCTAACAGATAATAAGGTTAATCACAGTATTTTTCATTCATCTAATTTTTCACATTAGAAATTTTATTTGTAACACCAGATACAATTAAAGTTATAACTAATTTTATCAACTAACTATTTAGGTAGGGATATATTTTAAAAAATAAGTTTGTATTAAAAAAAATGTCTATTGAATTTAATTAATCATATTATGTAAAATTAATTGCTGTAGGATTTCTTTACATGAAAAATTAGAACTTATAACCCATTTACATAGTTGTGAAAGTAACTTTGAACTAAGTAAATAAATCAGATTATACAGTAATTACTTACAAGTATGTTAGGTATATAAATACACTAAGTTATCCTTTCATTTTATTTTTAACTATATATTATTTTATGAAGCCTAATAAACGAAAAGATATTAATAATAATTTAATATATTACTTACTAAGTCTCTAAAAATCATTCCTTGTTCACCTGTTCTATGAGCAGTTACCCATAGCCATCCATCTCCCATGTCATTGTGTACAAAGAATATGTCACCTTTTTGAAATGTAAGTTCATCTGTATCTGGCATTTTAGTGTAAGGTAAAATCGCTACAACACGTTTCTTATCATTGACCGGTTCAGGAGGCGCTACTGGATATACAAGTCTTTCTCTTTTTAATAAGTCTGAACAATTTGTATAATAGCCAATTAAATCAGATAAACTATCAAACTGTCGGCCACCTATGTAAAAATCACCACATACAGCCGTCACTCTAAAGTGATTGATACCAGTACGTCCCAGATAAGATAGTACATATGAGCCTGGTTTACGATCACTTTCGCGTACCAGATAACTACCCATTTGTCCCATTTCTGATGTCTGCCACAATCGTTCTTCTGCTGCATACCGACTTAATCGACCATGATACCAATGATTTTCAGGTGGTGCTTGTAATAACGATACATTATTCCTACCGTCCAGTTCGTCTTGTTCTATGAATGGATCAAAGTCTTGATCGAGTATATCCTGGCTGTCTTCACTGTTAAGACTTAGTGTAGCATGTAACTTATCACGCAACACCACACCTGGACCACCTCTAATGAACTCAGCCATAGTTTTCTTTATGAAGTTAATTGTGAACAGGCTTAAAAGCTTAATCTATCATTTCATTTCTCAACCCACTAACTGTTAATAATGATCCTGTTGACAGATGAGCCAAAACAAGAAGGTTTTAATGGCGTTTACAGAAAACCACCGTTCCCGCACTTAAGGTTGACGATGTAAAGAACTTTAAGAACTGAAGAGAGAAGAATAATAAAATATGAAAACATTAATTTTTTAATGTAATTGATTAAATGAAAATATAATATTCTAGTGATATCTGATAACGGTGATTCATTAAGATGATAATATAATAATTTCTGTGACAAGGTGTATTGATAAGGTGTCGTCACATACTGTCATTTCCTACTCATTTTTTAAATTTCCTATTCCAAAAAAATGAAAAATGTATGAGTTAATTCACTAAATTATCATATTTACATAGTGCTTTCCGTGTTACATTCAACAAATAATATTAATAATTACCTACATGGACGTAAATAGGGAAATTAGGAGGGGGTTTAGCCCGCTTTGAGCCATCTTGAGGCCTCCCTAAGATATGTACATAATTTAAACACTATACAATTTAATATTATATAGCCTGTCTTTAGTTCTTTAATAATTCTATAATTTATGAGCTAAATAATTGTCTATAAACATACTCCAAAACTCAAGGAATTGACTGGAATAACAGAATATGGAAAAAATTGTAGTAGTTTATGGAAAAAAATTCAAAGTGTTTAAAGTTTAATATTAGTATTAAGTTGTTTTCAAAAATATATTAAAAACAATAATTTACCATAATTTTAATAATTTATCTGTGTAAAATAGTACTTATAATTTTAGAACATAATTTAGAAAAAATAATTAATGATTTGATTAAAGGGGCCTTGGCAGTTTTACATTAATATTAATAATATTAGAGAACTTCATGATAAAACATTTGAGGAGTACTGCTTAAGACTAATCTGTATAATATCTAAAATCTAAATATATGTATAATATATTCAAAAATAAAAGTCAAACATGTACATTGTACAAACATGCTTAAACTGTATGTCACTCGAAATATTAACTATTTGGTTGTCAAAACAATCATTTTACTCTAAACCTTGCACTGCAATCACTAAGTTGAAAATATGTGTATCAAGACTTCTAGTTGTTATTTATTTTAGATTCTGAACGAACTACGAAGTGATGAATGTATTGATTTTACAATGATGTGTGTTTTTTTTTTTTTATTTATTTTATTTTTTTGTGTCCGTCACCACATTTTGGAGCAGTAAAAGTGCTTCGATTTTAAAAATTGGACCCTGTTTCTGATAGGAAAGCGAATGTAGTTGATACTTTGGGGGGTCAAAAGTAAAAAATTACAATAGTTTTCAAAAGCGTCAGGAAAAACCCTAAAAAAGTAAGAGAAAAACGGGAATTTTTACGCAAAACCAGTTTACGACCAAATCGATTTTTTTATATGGTTGTAAATCAAAAACTAATCACTGTAAATACTTGAAATTATCACCAAAGGTTTATGTAAGTGTTATTTATATACAGTTAAATTTTCAAAAAAATTTGACTTTTTTTGAGTTATTTATAGACCATAGAAATTTTCGATTTTTATGAGAATTTATTTTTGAAGTGTCGATAAAAAAGATTCTGTATGCAAGGCAGATCGTAACGCTTTCTATGTACTTAACGCTTTTTCAGTTACGCTTTTCAAATCTATGTGCAAAAGAAAAGATAAAAATGTCAAAAATTTTGGATGACCAAAAACACTTGAAAATTTAATACAAGGTTCCTTATGAGTTGTTCTTATTGTAGCTAAAAATAATTTAAAATCGTTAGCCACAATTTTATTTTATAAGCGTTTATAGATCAAATTTTTACGAAATCTGTCGAAAACGCGAAAATTTGTAAGTAATTTTGAAGTTGAAAAATCATAAAATTTTTTGTATTAATAACTAAGGAATAAAAATACTACACTAAGTTTTCCGTAAGTTTTCCTTCAAGTATCTATAGAGAAAACTCGAATCATCATTATAAGAAAAATGTTAAGCGTGTTTGAATTTTAAATTTTTACGAAATAGCGTAACGATAACGATTTATCCTCAAACGATTTTAATTATTTGTTATTATTCAAAAAGTATAAGTTGTAAATACTTGAAAAATTTGACCAGTTATTAAGATTGGCGTTTCCTTTATGTGATTTAATTTTCAAAATATTTTGAATTTTTTTGCGCTATTTATAGACAACTGAAATTTTTTTTGAAGTGTCGATAAAAATTTTTTGGCCAAATCAAAATACTTGAAAATTTAATAAAAAGTTCCTCATAAGTTATTCTTTTAGTGATTAAAAAATTATAAGATTACATACACACAATTATTTTTATTAGAATTTAAGTTCAAATATTGACGAAAATTCGTCAAAACCATGAATTATTATGTATTATAAAAACCATTTGCAAATTATTTTGTAGTTATAATTCATACAAATTTTTTGTATAAGTAGCTAAGAGTTGAAAATTTAATACAAGATTTTCCTTAAGTTTAGCTAATAATAATTATAAAAAAACTTAAATTTTGATGTATTCAGATTTCAGACCATTAAAACATAAACCACCTTTTTCACAAACCACTGAAAATTATATCCTAGGCTAGGCTGACAAATCATCTTCGTTCAGAATCATTTTTCGTATACAATGATAATTATCATTGGATTCAAATTTGACCCTCCTATAATGTATAATAGTGATTCACACGGCACCTATAAATGTACAGCAGAGCGATACCCACTTGCCCGCTTTTTTTTTTTTTAATTCCAAACAAATCCTTTGTATCTGGTATTAGTGGTATTAGAACTGATTATGCTTTTCAAAAAAATGAAACTGAGAAGACAAAATCAATTTCATTATTTAGGCCTCAAGCGGTAATATTTTTAATTGTTTTAAAGAAAGTTAAATTTATATTCTATTACTATTAACTTACAATACATTTATGCAAATTAAATTATTTTCAATATTGTTATATAAATATAATATATCTATATAAAAAGAACAATAACAATTTAGATAAATCAATATTTTATTTATATACAGTGACGACAAAGTGATTATATAAGTTATTATATATTATTAGTATTAGTATTATTTTTATTATTATTTGTTATTATATTATTATTTATTATATAAGTGATTATTATTATTAGTGATGGCTAATCAATACACCTTGATCTGTGAATAATTTTAATATTATGTTATCAGACATAATCATGACATATTCAAACATCACGGTTCATGGTTATTACCGCTATTGAACTTTCCACAAAAGTAACCATTATCAACGATTTTGACCACCGTCGTCGAAACGCCAATGCGATTTTGCCGGCTATCATGTTGTGACTCTGTGATAATAACGTTTACTTAACAAATACAAAATCCAGTTTCCGAAGTTTTAAACGTAAAACGTTCAAAAGTTCCAAACTCGTCTCGCAAAGTTCAAACGATGTTCACTGCGTAAGTCTAAGACTAAATTGTATTTTGCGCTAAAATGGAAACAGCCGTCGAAGAATATCCGCCAGTAGTAAGTGTGATTTTAGTGTGATATACATTAAACATTACGATTGCATACTATGTGTTACAGAATTGGGGTAATGAAAAATTGGAAGAAGCTCAGGATTCGGTCAACGAAAATCCATGGGATGTAGAGTCGTGGGCTATACTTTTGCGTGAAGCACAGACTCGATGGATCAACGATGTACGTTCGTTTTTTGAAAAACTTGTCACTACGTTTCCAACTTCTGGTCGTTACTGGAAGTATTATATCGAAATGGAAGTATGTATAATAATAATATTTTTATTAATAAAAAAAGGGATCTAGATTGGAATAATTTTTGATGATGCTGTTGTCAATTTTATATTTTTGTATTTTAGATGCGTGGACGGAATTTTGAAAAAGTCGAGAAGGTACAGTAATGTTGTATTTGACATACATATTTTAATTATTTGGTTTTATTAATCTCAACATATTATATTTATTAGCTCTTTCAACGTTGTCTTGTCAAAGTACTTAACATTGAACTGTGGAAACTTTATCTAGCTTATGTTAAAGAGACTAAAGCACTTTTACCAACTTACAAGTAAATAATTTTACATTATGTTAACATATATGATATTTTTCTGTTACCGTATTTAAAGCAAATAAAATAACTCAAATTTCTTTATCATACTTCGTAGTTTATTTAACTAATTGATATTCAGAAAAAAATTATTTTTAACTAGGTAGAGTAATATTTCTAAATAAAAAATATAAGGTTAGGTATACTTAATACACAATTCAAATAATCTGAGTGATGAATTCATTTAATTTACATAATAATCTCCCATGAAACAATCAATTTGTTTTATTAATAAGAATAATAACCTATAAAACAATAGATTTAAGATTTATTATATTAATAAGTATAATACCAGCTTATTATTGTTTTAAAATATATTTTATCTATATAATTATTTAAAAATTTAAAATACCTAATTGTTTACATTTGTATATAACGAATAATAAGTAATCAACACAATTGAACATTAGGTATACAAAATTAACGTCTTTTGGTTATATTTTGTTTGTAATATGATAACAGAAAAATACTAAATTTGCATTTAATAACTTCATTAAAAATATATTATAGAGAAAAAATGGCTCAAGCATATGATTTTGCATTGGATAAAATTGGCATGGATATACATTCACATAACATTTGGCAAGATTATATAACCTTTTTAAGTAGTGTTGAAGCAGTTGGTTCATATGCTGAAAATCAAAAAATAACAGCAATCAGAAAAGTAGTTCAATTTGATTCTTGTTTCATTTATTGCAAAGTGTTGTAATAAATCAAATTCAAATCTTTCATTTTAGGTCTATCAACGTGGTGTTGTAAATCCTATGATTAACATTGAATTGTTATGGAAAGAGTATTTGGCTTTTGAACAAAGTATTAATATTATGATTGCTGATAAGATGATGATCGAACGAAGTAGAGATTATATGAATGCCAGAAGAGTCACCAAAGAGTATGAGGTAGTTATAAGAGGACTGAATAAAAATTACCCTAGTGTACCCCCAACTGGTAACTTAGATGAGATGAAACAAGTACGTGTCTAATTTTGTTATTTTTATATATTATATTGTATTGTATACTTAAAAACTATTGTTTATTTCAATAGGTAGAATTGTGGAAAAAATATATTATCTGGGAAAAAGCAAACCCTTTGAATACTGAAGACACTGCGCTGATTACAAGACGAGTTATGTTTGCTTTTGACCAAGCACTATTGTGTATGACCCATCATCCTGACTTTTGGTATGAAGCTGCTCAGTTTTTAGATGGAAGTTCTAAAATTCTCTCTGAAAAAGGAGTAAGTATTAATAAACAATGATCTATAAATTATAAAACATTATATTGTTAAAATTACATTTATGTATTTAGGATATATCAGCAGCTAAACAGTATAGTGATGAAGCAGCTAATGTTTATGAAAGAGCAATTGGTACTGTATTAAAAACAAGTATGTTATTACGTTTTGCTTATGCTGATTTTGAAGAAGGTCGCATGAATTATGAAAAAGTTCATAGTATTTATAAAAGTTATTTAGAAAATGAAATTACTACTGATCCAACCCTGGTATGAATTTTAAAATTTGTGTTGTATCATCTAAATAATTAATTAAATATTTTTATGGTTTTTAAGACATACGTACAATATATGAAATTTGCTCGTCGTGCCGAAGGAATTAAATCCGCACGAGCAGTTTTCAAAAAAGCAAGAGAAGACCCTAGATCTAAATACCATGTCTATGTTTCTGCTGCATTAATGGAATATTACTGTAGTAAAGATAAAAACATTGCTTTTCGTATTTTTGAGCTTGGATTAAAAAAGTATTGCGATAATCCTCAGTATATTATTAGTTATATAGATTATCTTTCTCATCTTAATGGTAATTAATTCATAAATAATTATAATAATTATAATAATATTTCATTAATTTATTGTACTTTTTTTTTTTTATATATAGAGGATAATAATACAAGGGTATTATTTGAGAGAGTTCTATCAAATACAAGTCTTGAACCAGAAAAATCTGTGTAATAATTGTTATTTTTCAATGAATTTAAATTTACAATAATGAAAACACATGTTAACTTAATTTTTATTTATTCTAGAGATATTTGGAATCGATTCCTTGAATTCGAATCAAATATAGGAGATTTGTCAAGCATATTGAAAGTAGAAAAACGACGATCAGCTGTTTTTGGCAAGGTAATTTAAAAAATTTAAATAAAAAAACTAAACATAAATAATTTTTTTGAATGTAGTTAGTAGAATTTGAAGGAAAGGAAACAGCACAACTTGTGGACAGGTATAGGTTTTTAAACCTATTTCCATGTACAAGTCCTGAATTGAGATCTATTGGTTATAATGAAGTTACTAATACAGTATCCAAAACCATGCATAATTCCATTCAAAGATCTGCTGTTATTGATGGATTAGATGACTTAGATAATCGACCTAATGAAAAGCGATTGCCATTGCCAGATATTTCTCAAATGGTACCTTATAAACCAAAATTGAATGCTTTTCCAGGCGAACATATTGTACCAGGTAATTTAAGTTAATTATTTGTTTATTTTATAAATATTATAAATAACATTTTAAAGGAGGAACATTTCCGCCACCTCCACCTGCTTGCCAGCTAATGCAAGTATTACCACCACCTGGTTGTTTCCATGGTCCATTTGTATCTGTAGACATGCTTATGGATATTTTCCTTAGACTTATACTTCCTGATAAAGGTAAGTTCTTATATTTTTATATTTTTTAATATTAATATTAAAATTAGTACTAACATTGATTATAGAATAGAATAGAATATTCTATAATCATCTATAATCAATGGTACTAATACAATTTAAACAAAATAAATCAACGTTTAAATTTAATTAATTCATTGCTTCGTGTTAATACAAGGTTTAGCCAATTTGGTATTTGTGCATTATCGCGACTACCTTGATGTCGAATGCTTGGGGTGCAATGCACGTCTGTTTAATATCTGTATAATAATACAGAACTATCCAAAGCCAATGTTAATGTATTTATTGATAATGTTGTTACCTACTTGTTAGCAAAATTTGGGCATAATTTTTTTTAACCCTGTGACCTACCACGTGATGTTGCATAGCAAATAGAGGGATATTTTCGTTTTGAATGTCACTCGCGAGTGGCAACGCTGGCCCCTAGGCCCTAATTATCCCTAGTAGAATTAGAGAAATAGAATTCACTTGCAAAATGCAAGATTAGAGTTGGACACGGCTTTGCTATAACCCATAATATGTGGTAGTTGTGGTAATGTACAAGTACCGCCAGTTTTTTAAATACTTTAGTGTTTTATTCAGTGGTATCATTTAGACCACGCTAGGTATACATATTTGTATTTGAAATCTAATAGTAATATTATTATAAGTTATAACATTTAGAAACGCATAGGAAATAATAAATTATTTACTCTAAATGGTGTCAAACTCGTTGCTGAATGATCTTCATGAAGCCAATTGGCTTCAGTATATAGTCAATGTGTTAAATTGGTTGATCTAAAAAATGGATTATAATTCTATAAAAGATTTGTGATTGTGACATGAAAAAATTGTATAAAAATAGTTATGCTAATGGTATGTATCTTTAATGCAAGCCAATTTTCAAAGTTTTTATTTTATTTTTAAGAAACATACATTAAGAATGGTTTCCTAAGGTACAGTTACTAAAAAATAAAATATAATTACTTAATATATTACAATATAACATTTAACATATTTTTGAAAAGAGATATATTTAAAATTTCACATATGAAGAACATAATATGAGGATAGAGAGGTTCACATATTTTAGACATATCATTTGTTAGATGGGATCTAGTGAGTTACAACCTTAGTAAGTTCTTTCGTACAGTAGAGCACAGGTATACCTCATCATTGAGTAAGTTGCTTGAATTAAATTTATATTAATTCGATATTATTATTTATTATCTATAGTGCAATACACTGTAACATACAGGATAAACTATTTTAATTTAAAATAAAGTTAGAAAATAAATTGAGTTGATAATATTTTTATTTTGCTTTTATATTATGGTTTATCATAAACAATGTACTTATAAAGCATGAGCATACATGTATGTTAAAAAAATAATATATTTATATTTTGTTAAATTATACTACTACAATAAATGAATTTGTTTAAAACATAGTAGAATGTAAAATATACTATAAACTCATAACATAGACAATTTGCATTATATAGAACCAATTTTGTGTTTTTGAGTTGAATAAAATTTAATTTTGAACACAATTAAATTTGCTTATAATCAAATTTAAAGTTAAGAATACTATTTAAGGAGTGTTGAAGGTTTTTAATAGTATTTTAATTTTTTGTGGGTTATGAGAATTTAGGAATTGAATATTTTACATATTTATAATTCACTTTAAATCTAAAATATCAAAAAATACCTACAAGATGTTTCTAGATAATAATTTTACCTTTAAATTTCAAAATAGATGAATTCACTTTAATATAGAGTATTATAAAATATCACCGTTATTTCTTATACAATTTTATTTCATTGAAAAACTTTGCTTATGATATAGCTTACAAAATAATAAAATACAATAAGAAATATGGATGAGTGTTATATAATACTTTATATTGAAGTGAATTCACCTATTTTAAAACTTAAAGTTAAGATTATTATTTAGGACATCTTGTAGGCATTTTTTGATATTTTAGATTTAAAGTGAGTTATAAATATGTGAAATACCACAATTTCTAAATTTTCATTATTCACATAAAAGTTAAAGTATTTTTAAAAACCTTCAAAACTCCTTAAATAGTATTCTTAACTTTAAATTTGATTAAAAGTAACTTTATTCAACTTCATAGTCAAATTTTATTAAACTCAACAATACAAAATTGATTCCATAATTTATTGAATGCAAATTGTCTATGCTATATGTTTATAGCATATTTGACAGGTGTGGTATCTTCTTAAGATTATCTATTAATAACTTTAAACTAGTAGGTATTCATATGTAATAAACACCATATTTAATATGTGCATTGTAATACATAGTAGGTATTTGTGATCGTAAAATTTACTCATTAGAGATTAGACTAATTTATATATAAATATCTAAAATTTCTTAATTTAATAGTATGATTGTAAAAATGTTTGAAGTATTAACTATAATATCTAACAATAAATTTATATCTATTATGTTTTTTATAGCACCAATGCCAAAAGCTGATAATGGATGTGATACAAAATTATTTGACACTGCTATGTCAGTGCAATGGGCGAATGAAGATACAGCACATGGTGGCTCCAATAAGAAAAAACGTAGAATAGGAGGACTATCTGGTAAAGGTGATGACAGTGATGAAGATATTAACTTAGTGCCACCACCATTTGATATATATCGTTCAAGACAACAAAAGCGTGTGTCCAAATAACTCATTTGAGTTATAAGTAGATTACAAATGCTAATTTTGATTTTTGTCTACTATACTATACTATACTACTATACTATACATTTAGTTAAAAAACCAAATTATTGATTTCATTATTATGTGAAACTATCATTAATGTATAGAAATTTTTGAATCAATATAACAGGCTCTTCCAAAGTCACCTGTGCTTAATAAATAATTTTACGTGACTAAGAAATATAAACTTACTATTTTATAAAACTTTACCAAAAATAAAAAAAGCAAATTTTATATTTTCTATAATATGCTATGATTGTGATTTTGCCATCTAAATAATTGTGAACAGTTTACCTGCTGTTTATAAACTGTACACATTGTCTCTAAAATGATATATTTCATATTTGGATATCAGATTATTAATACTTGTATTATCTATCCAGAGAGGAAGGGCTGTGGTCTTACCTAAAAATGTCTGGGAATAGGTACCTACCACTGGCTGGACCTAAAACATATTAATTTGTTTATATTTTATGATTTAAAAACAATTTTAATGGTTGACTGTAGACTATAGGTACACAAAAATATGCAACTAATAATATTAGATACTATTATATTTTATATTATAATAATATTAATTACTAGCTACAATATAATATAGGTATATACCTATTTAGTATTTGCAATTGATGATATTACCTATGAATTATGATAATTTTTAATACATCTATACCGTATATACTATGTATATATTTTTATTTTGTCAAAAATAAATATTTTTAAGAAAAACAACTAAGCGATGTTTTTATATTTTATTAAACCTAAAAAATAATAGTAATCTAGGCATGTTAATTATTTTTTTCAGTATAGGGTTGAAATCTGAAGCATGTTTAAACCTTATAATTATTGACCTTCCTACTTAAATAAAATAATCCCAGTACTGCCAATGTATTTATTGATTATAGATTACATAGTACAGATTGTACTTTGCACAATGTGTCGAAATCAATAAATTTTAATACATTTTTTGTCACTAGAAAAGAGATCATCTATAATACTGAAACACTTACCTTAATTTATACTATCATGAAAATTTAATTCTTTTTATAAACCATGTACAATTTATTATTATTTATGTCATGAAACAATCGATATCACAATTTTTTCAAAACATGACATAAATTTATAATGTTGACTTGGAAAACATAAACTGCAGTAGTACGAGTATAGTTTAATTGTTTAATCACCCCCCAAAAATATTTAATTAATCATGATCACCATGTACCAAAACTTATACTAGGTATTATGTCTTATTCCCCAAACATAATAAAATAGATCTTATAATAAATTTAAATATCCACTAGGGCACTAGGTATATTATAAGTAAATAACAATTTAATAATTTATGTAGTTTTATAAATTAATTAATAATTATTACTGACAATAAACGACAAAACATAATTAATTTTATGATACATTTGTATATTATTTTCAGTGTATTGTAGAAAAAGATTGTCAAATTTTGACATAATAAGATATTAATAAATTATGATCTAAAAAAATTTGCTGTCTTTTTCTAATTTTTAACAGCTCAACAAAACCATCAATTGGAAAAAAAATCTCCCAAAGTTTTAAGGTTGTTGTAGTGTTAAAATAAATACTCTGGAGGTGGAGTTTTTTTCTATTTGTGTTATTGTAACAGTGTATATATATAGAATATCGTCCTAAATAAATTATGAAATTGTATATAATATGTAGGTACATTCTTTCAGTCTAACCTTTAGTAGTTCAGTGGCTTCAGAGTTCAGACAATAGATAGCTTGTAATGAAGGATCCATTCAAATGCACAGTCAATGAAATTTGAATTATTGAACGCTTACGGCTTATCTGCCTAAAAGTTGTATGCACTATGTTCCGTCAAATACCATTCTCGTATGTTCGTATTGGTTGGATACTTGGATAGGCAGCCGGGAAAGGCGGGAGCCGGGAATCGGCATAAAGTCTAGACGCCTAGTCCAGGGATTCTCAATCTCAAACTTTTATAAACACTGCACCCCTTTTTATCAATAATTTTTTTGGGGTACCCCGTCTTAGTTACTAAACTAAAATATATACAGTATAAAAAAAAATTAATGACTTACATACATTTTTATTTCATTAAGACTAAGTTATTAAATACTAATATACAAAAAATTTTAAAAACTAAAAGCGTTTACTTTCAATCAAATTAGTGAGATGAGTGAGCTTGTTTCTGTTGGCACAGTTGATGAATATTGGGTTCAAATTT
Source organism: Aphis craccivora (assembly GCA_009835225.1). Lineage (NCBI taxonomy): Eukaryota > Metazoa > Arthropoda > Insecta > Hemiptera > Aphididae > Aphis > Aphis craccivora. The sequence goes on from VUJU01002499.1 coordinate 19,451, forward strand.
AGTTAAATACAATCTTAAATCATCGTCAACGTTTAATTTGTTTCTATATTTACTTTTAATATAAGTTAAACTAGAAAAACCCCTTTTACATAAATAAGTGGTGGAAAAGCCAACAAGAAATTTGACAGCAATGCTTGACAGTTCTTTTTGTTCCTTTCCGACAAAAATCCAAAAATCTTACAATGTAGTACTAGAATTTATGTACCTATTTGTTTTTCATCGTGGGATCACACGAGACTTTAATGAGCTGCTCCTTTTCAAGAATAGTCAGGTTAGTGTTTGTAGCATCGGAATCACAGGGATCGCGTATCCAGTCATACTGTTTCTCCAATGGCGGAAAATGCTTTTTTATACGCAAGATACCTAGCTTAACGTCGCACTTTTATAATTTTATATTCAACTGTGGAGTACTCTACTTTGTATAACGATAGCCGCACTTACTCAATCAATGATGAATGAAACGGTTAGATACGCTATATACCTATACGGTTTCGTTTTAAGCTTCAAATTCACTTATGTTACATTGGATTTTAGAATTTTTTCCTTTATTTTAATTTAAAGGTTTGTTAGTAAGACTCGTACCCCTTAAAAAATATCGAGTAGACGAGTACCTCCGGGGGAACAAGTACCGCAGTTTGAGAATCCCTGGTCTAGTCAATCTGATTAAAAATATGGTAACTGGTAAGACCTAGGAAAAATTGCAACACAAGCTTTTTCAACAGCATTTTACTCTTAAAATAAATATGTCCTTATTAAAATATCAAAAATCCAATCACAAGGAATAAGTGAAATTGCCAACCAAAGTATAAATAAGGGACAATATGTTTTTTTATTCATTTCTGCATATTATTATGATATTATATTTTATATTCTAGCTTGTGTTGAAATTTTGCACTGGTTTTAATTTTTAAGATTAATTGACTAGACTAATAGGATAGTGCAGTCCTCCAGTAGAAAAATCACGTAGGTATCATTTTTTTATCTAAAAAATACTAAATAAAGCTGTTATTGTGATCACTCGGTGTGGTACCTATAGTTATAGTATTTCGACATAAATAATTTGGTTTTGTTTCCCATACGGAACGATCTCCAAAATCCGCTTTCTATAAAGCATTGGAGGCAGTCTACAGCTTAGAAGGGTTGCGCTTTTCGCTATCGGTGGCTTTTACTTTTCTATATTATTTTCATCTTTTCCTTTCTCAATATTATTATTTATTATTGTGCAGAGACTATGAGATGTATGTATCTATCATCTATGTGTCACTGCAAGCCACATAGGTTTGTGGTTTTCGTTATGTCGGCGCCTCCGCGGCCCTCCTGTAGTAAATACTAAATACTTGTTTTATTACTCTAAGCTAAATACCTATTGGCTATCACCTACTTTGTGATAACTTCGCGTCATAAAAATTATATTAAACCTACCTCACTACGTAGTTTTTGACAAAATCTTGCGTGCGCGCACAATACAAATATGGCCTTGGCCGTTTCATTCTCGTGGCGCTATAACGATATAAATATAAGCGGTAATAAACACGAGTAATAGAATTTAAAAAAAAGTCAAACGTTCATAATATTATTGTTATTTTTTTAAAATGTAGGGCGTGCGCAGTAGATATACACATGGAAGCCGGTACTTCGATAGATATTGCGTTGAATTGTATATTGCCAAAAAAAAATTAACCTATGATTAAAAATCATATAATATGACGTACTTAGGTATGTAATATATTATATGTCTAGGTAATCGTAGATATCCATGATATTTGGTACTCAGTAGGCACATGCATATTATGTATGCATATGTAGATGTAATCGGGTTTCTACCATGTCTCGTAGTGTTACAATGGCATGATCATAGGGGATAATAAGGAGGCCATATCCCCCCTTTAGAATATTTTTTAATAAATATACAAATGAAAACAATAAATTGTCAAAATTATGTTATTATTATTTAAATTTGAAAGGATATGATAAATCCTTACATTTAAGTATTTGATAATAAAAGTGGTAAATGCAAGAGGTAGTTTTTAGATTACAATTCACCCTCTTAACCACCACGGATCTGTGAGAAATAAAAAATTAATATCTTCTTGACCCCCTCTTTTTTAATAAAGCTGAGCACCTCTAACATATAACCCAACGTTTGGGTTATAAAACGTTTGGCAACATGTTGCCTACATTTTGTTACCTACCTTTATAATATAAAATATAGGTACCTACATATTATATTAACCATAACATTGCATATAGGTATACCTATACCACGCAATATATAATAGCGACCAGGATTAATATTATAGGTACCTATCTGCTATAGGATATAACTGTCTTCGATAGTTCGATGTTGCTAAATTAAAACAGTGGCTTATTGAGGCTTTCATTGTTATTTGTTAAGTTCACTATAAATTATAATACGTCAATTTTGCACTCGTATAATCGTACATAATGTTTAATTTATATAGGTAACATATTTATTTGATTTAAAGTACCTATTGAAAATTAGTTAATAGTCAATTTTATTTGTCGAATTTCCTATTTTATTTTTTTTATTTTTATGCGTTATTAGGAGGTACCTTATAATTTTAGGTTACATAGCGATAGCTTATAATAGCTATATGTCTATTGTTAGAGCAGTTTATTACGTTAAGATAGATATATTTCTGTTGGTACTTGATGAGATAATACCATTGAGTATAGATAGTATAGACTATAGGATATTATCTATACTCAATGATAATGCTAAAAAACAGAAGGTATAGGTACATAATCGTAGTTCGTACATTGAATATTCTGTATTCGACCTTCCAAGTTCTCAACCATTCGAATTAAGATTCGGAGTCGTCATTTTAATTTGTTATTACATTAATTTTGATTGTTTATCCAAGTATTAGGTATTTAATATTTATATTATATATTATTATAAAACTCTATCAATCTACCAATTTGGTCGCGACAGCACCGCATGGCATGGCAGTTGCTCTGATTTCTTCTGTCGTAGATACCGACGATACCGTGGACCGTGGTGTCTGTACAATGGACTAGATTACCATAATAAATTCTCGACATAACCGGTAACCATGTATCATAATATTATGCTCGATTCCGCATAGGTACCTACTATTCATTGTAAACATAATATTGATATACATATTGTGAATTGTGATACTGTTGCCACAGAATAGATGAAATAGATTTCATCTATTCTGTGCTGTTGCGCTAGAAAACATGATAATATCGATAATAAACAACTATACCACGTCATTACGTGTTTACAGCACGATTTCCATAACCGTTTATTATTTACATTAATTGTTGTTTACCTTACGAAAACGTTCGAGTCCAACTCCGTGGGAACTATAATAGATGATTTTGATACTTAAACTATATCTATATAGTATATAATATTGTAGGTACGCTGGTTATGTGATTACTGATTAGCAGATTACCTGTTTTGAGTTATAGTTTTGTTTGTTTGGATTTTCAGCGTAACTTCCCTTATAGTAAACACTATCAGATAATATTATGAAAATAATAATAACAATAATACGCAACAATTTTTTGATGGACAAATAAAATAACATTTATATCAATTATCAACTACAGTGATGTTATTATACTTACTTACCTATTTACGATTTACTTATAACATTCAAACTCAAGTTATAGAGCTTATCAACAAATTCATGACTCGCGTGTACCATTGATGCTGTTTTCATCAACAAACACCGATGTTTACCACATTTTTCTGTTGTACCTATTTATTTGTAATAGATACATAATATACCCATGACTGTTTAAATAAATATATTATTACGCAAATACGCAGTTTAAGGTTGTACATTAGTATATTTTATTATGTACAGTATGATCAGTAAATAGTATTTAGATTTTAGAATATTTGCACTTGTTTAAAAAGGTAATAATAAATAACATATTATGTTCATAAGCTGAATTACTACAACAAATTACTCAGACTAGTCTGCTGGCCCTCTTTCATAAACACCCTTTTCCGCAACATGTTTTTATATTATTATTATTTCATTCAGTTGGTATAAGAATAAATGGGTCTAGGGAAACTGTTATAATGTTATATGGTCGGCATAATGTTATATTAATATTACTTAAATACTGACTACATCTTGTTTTATACTTAACAAGACTAACATTATAGACAATAATATATATTGAAATTATTAAAGAATAATCAGAGAAGGTTATACGGTTATAATATAGTAATTATTTATATATACTAGCATACCTACACGATTGAAATTCGAAAAAAGATATTATCTGATGATGAAAAATAACTAACAGAAGTTAATAAGCCTAGTGCCTGCCACTGGACACAGATCACATATCGTCGAGAGTTGGGACAAACTATACGGCCCCACGGGTATACATAAAAAGTGCAATGACCGCGATACAATGCTGTGAAAATCTATAATTATAGAACAATAATTAATAGCTTATAAGGTATGAGGTACGTAACCTGTAAATTATACCTAATAATTCAATTACATAGGTATTTTATAGTTGCTCCGAAATAATAGATATGTTTTTAGTGTAGTGCACTACAAAAAGTACCTTTCTCGACTATATCGTTATAGTATTTTGGATCAAGTATAATAATATACGTATTTTTTCAACGAGTGCTGCATTTTTTTTCACCTAAAAATTATTATACCTATATTTATATTGATCTAGGCAATAAATTATATATTATGTACAGCATATATAAGTCAAGTTAACTAATTCCTACATGAAACAGTTAACTTAAAATAAAAATAAATTCAGTACATAATATTTATACTGACATTGCATATTATTTTATTTATTTTTGTTGTTGTTGTTGTTGTGATGTTATTTGAAATCATTTAATTCAAAACTTAGAGATTTCCATAATAATTATAAAGTTAGAATCAAGTGTTTATCTCGTTGGTGTTATATTAATATTATTTAGCTGTGCATACTTATATATATTTATATTGTATAAATATACACTAAACATATTTTGTCCAATAAATTATATTTATAGTTATTTTGTTTTCGTAAAAACATATAATTAAAATAACTCTAGCCATCACTCTAGTCAAAAACAATCATTAAATATACCATCAAAATATTTATGGAACATTAATTTGATTGCGGTAAACATAAACATTGAACTAAGCACATATACATAACTATATAATTTTATACAATATACATTCATATTATTAGCAACAAAATTGTTGTGAACTATATTTGGATACTTGCAGGCTGCATCAGTGGAATGATGAAAAGGGCGTAAGGCGCAAGTTGAAAGTCGGCTACCTCCTATAGTTTCTTAAAGGGCGATGTTTGGCAGGGCGAATGTAAGTTCCTATACAAGACTTAACAGGTAAAAAATACATATGTTAGTTACTAGACGATCGAAATAGGTAAGTAGATGGCAGAAAAAATTATATAGGTATCTGGTATATACATTATACATAAGTTTTTACAAAAAAAAAGCTCAAATTTCATATTTATTATTAAACTATAATAATATGTTAAGTGTTCCTACTTAAGTTGATTTTAATTAAGTCAACAAAAGTAATAGTTGGCATAATACCTAATACATTTCATGAATAAATAGATATAAAATATAGTATAAAATAAAAATAAAAATTGCATAATATATTTTTAAAACAGATAGGTAGTGATACAAAATATTGAAAATCATGTGCACATAATGCAATTTTATTTTTAATTTTATGAAGTTTATTTCTGAAACTTAAAAATTTAACATAGGTAATAGTTATAGTATATTGATTTATTTTGTTTGTTTTATAACCTAAAATTCTGTTATTATAAAAATTTTCCTTTTCAATGTATTTTTTACTGATATTTGTTTTCATGTTACTATTTATGTTTCTAATTTTAATGTATATATTTACACAACAACATAACAAAAATTGTTCAACAAAATTTCTAGTAACAAAAAACATAATTTTTGGGAGACTTTCTAGTCAATCTCCGAGTGGCATCTCCTAGGTAACGTTAATATGCTGGACCAAACTCATGTACTCGTAGGTATCTGATAAATTACCTCGAGACCTAATTCATGCCATTTTTTAAATATAGGATCTAACTCGAGGTTATCCCCAATTTTAATGACCTGTAACCTATATTAGGTCTAAATTTATTTAGCAGCGACCATGAATTAAAATAGTTGTATCTTAATTCGTGGTGGTATAACTATATCAGTTATATAAAGTATATAATATATATTATAGTAATAATCTTTAGAATAAGTATAAGTCAAGTTTATATTAATAGCACTGTTTTAGTAGACTACAACCTATAACTTTAATCTTTAAGTAAATATAATTTTGACCTAGGACAGTTAATACGTTTTAAAAATCAAGAGAGATAAGTAGATTACCACAACTAAACATGAGAATAATCTGTACAAAACCAGTATTATACAAATACAAAATCAATTTTATTTTCTTGTTGTAATTGAAAAACAAATAATATTGTACACATACTTGAATTTTTCACTAAATATTTCTAAAATATTTATAAGGTAAAGGTATTATCTAGAAGTGATAATAATCAAAATATTTTAGACTTTTTATACTTTTAATGCTATAATATAGACTTCAATATTTTTAATTTTTAAAAGTTTTTTGAATTTTATACTATTTTTGTAAATTTGAGAAAAAAAGCTTGAAAAAAATGTATTACAATTACCATTCATTTTTAGTGTTTTTAAAAAATTCGTCAAAATCTCGAAAATTAGAAATTACTTTAAGTTAAAAATAGAAAAATACTTAATACACAATAGTAGAATTTTAAGAACGAGTATTATTCATTTTTGAAAAATCCAATTTTATTTTAAAGTCATTAATACTAATATGACTAATGAGTATAATGATTAATGAATAAGGATAATATTGTAAATTATAAATTATAATTCATGGTAAACTGAAATATGTATATTTATTTACATATTATTTTAACTTCTTAAAATATAAAACATATAAATTTAAGCTATTCATTTTTTATAAAACACGATATTTTATTGATTAAAATCAAATAATACTCAAATAAATACTATGAAATATAAAAAATATAAATATATTTTTGAACTGCTTCAACCCAATACTATAATATATGTACTTCAGTTATGAATAATGAGTTTTTTTTTATTATTATTAATCACGTTAAAATTCCTAATTATAAGTCCTCGCTTAAATTTGTGGTGAGTATTTTGCATTTTGTCCTCGACACTGCTTGCATACATTTGAAATTAATTATATATATTTAAAAAAAAAATTAAGTCGTAAAAATATAAAATAACAACGCATAATTTCTCTTGTAGGTACACAATACACATGAAACATAAAATAAAAGAAGAATAGAGTGAACATAAAAGGTTTAAGTTATTAAATATATTTAATACAAAAATAGCACGAATTAATTTAACACAGCGATTATAGTACTTATATGTTTGTTAAAATGTATTTTGTATTTTAAAAATACTTTTTTGTTTTACTATAATAAATAACTATTCATTAGATTTATCTTAATAACAGTTGTAATAATTTTATGAATTATTATTATTATTTGGTTACACATTTTTCAAATAGAAAACAAAATTAATGTTCGTTATACCAATAATATAGATAAAGCCAATATAGGTATCAAAAATGTTTTGAACAAAAGTATATAATGTATTCACACATTCCACGTTCAACACGTTCAACAACTAATATTGCACTATTGTCAGGTTGCATGAACAATCACAAAACATTTAATTAATTAATAGTGAAATAATACCGACCCTTAAACACGATTTATTGACCAGTGGTTATTGATTAGTGCAGGTCCATAAAATCGCAGACAACCAATAAATTTAATAATGATTATATTTTAATTAATAATTTTTATACGCAATTCGGTATACGTACTTCGTAAAGTCTCATATTTGCTTCTGCAACAACAATATTAAAAAAAAGTGAAATATCAAGATTTAAAACACGACAATTTTAACGTACGTGATGTGTCTATTGACTATAGCTTTAATAATTGATAATACAGAATCTATACAAATCAAAAACCTTGGCCTGTATAGTGTATATATTTAATAGTAAAAATATATTGATTTTTAATTAGGAACTAGATTGGGTAGATGGTAGTATAACTAATATAGTAATAAGTCAATATCACCTCTAAACAAAAATGATAAAATAATTTACTATATTTTAATGATAGAATTTTATTTAAAATAAACTAATAACTTTTTACTAAAAGGTCAATCAAGGCTTAAAAAAGTAAAGAGGGAGACAACATACAGTGGCACAATAAGTGTCCTATTTTGTAGGATTGTGGCTACAAAAGTTTATATTACTTCAAATAAATGAATATAGTCTTTAAAATTCATTCCTGATAATCAAAACCCCAATGTTACAAAAATACATTTTTAATAATAAAAACTAGTAAATTTGCTAATTTTTTTAGTTATTACTTTATTATCTACAAAAAATATTCTTCTATGTATTATGTTTAATAAAATAGGTTCCAATAACTATCTTTTCTTCATTCCTAAATGTACATTATAATACATTATAAACTGTTAATATATTAGTGTTATACATATATATTACCTATGTGTATTGGTTCGAAAGATTATTACCGGAAATGTGATTAATTATTATTCTGGCGATAGCGAATTGATATCTTATCAATGAAAATTTTAAAGTATAGAAATATATTATAATAGTGAATTATTTTAAAATATCTATTAACATAAAGATCTGTAAAATAAAAAGTTTCATTTAATTTAGGTGTAATGAAACGTGATTATTTTAAATCAGGATTGAGAAATTTGCATTCAATAAAATTATGTATTTACATAAAAATTCACGACCTAATTATAAATAATACCAGTGGAATTTAGAAAAAATATTTTTAGGAATTAAAAATGTGATTTCCTATTTATGTCACCTATTCACACTGTAAACATCTTTTACTACAAGTACAAATATCAAAAATAAAATAAAAGTAGCCCATGTAGGAAATTATTATTCTGAATACGAAATTACAAATTTAATAAATATAGGTAAATAACTACCTATTAAGCTAAGACGTCACCATTAAAATTAATGAAAAATATAACATGACGTTATTATTTATTTTTTTTTTTTTTCAATAACTATTTTATTAAGTATTTTATTTCACATAAAAACAAAATTTTATCGATAAAGTGACAGCTTTATTACACATTTCATCGACAAAAAAAGAATGTTATTAGCTCAAATTCGATAACTGAGTTAATTACTTTTATAATTACTGTGACTGGTTAATACTTATAGTACTCTGCATCAGTACGCCTATTTATTTATGTATCGTTATTATTTACGATAAATTTATTAAATCATCATATATTGTGATAAATAGATAACAAAATCTTAAAACTGTTGCTGCTACTCCTCCTGTTAATAAAACAAAAAACTTGTCTACAGAGTGTAATGTAAAAGCACACGTCAATTCCACCGCCTCAATAAATTGAAACAGAATTGTATATATTTATTTATTATGACTTATGAGTATTATGAATCTTACAAGTTCTAAAAGTCTCATTTTTTTTATTTTTTCAGTCGTCAAACATTTACTTCTTACTAGTAAAAAAAAACTAATATACACAAACAATAAAATGTTTCTATTGTCAAGAATTCGGACAGGATAAATTCTGCTACGGTGTAACCACTTTTAAAAATGCATTCGGTGGTATGAAATCACCTACCATCTATATTCTATAATCTATACATATGTATAGTAGGTGTCAAAAATATTTAAGCCAGGTAGACATCCAACAACCAATATTCCGTACTTTACAATAAACAAATAAAATTTATTAACATAAAAAACCCGATTTACCAATTTTCTAATGTAATTTAAAATATTGTTAATTATTACTCAAGTATTGGAAAATTTCATCTTTTGACTACCCCAAGGTAAAACTATATTCAATTTCATATCTATTAGAAGCTAAAGACCGAATGTTTGTCAAAAGATGTTTTCAATTATAAAAGTGTGTATACTGCGAAAATCGAATTTTACAATTAAAAATAAACAAGTCAAAAATTATATTAATAGTTACTTAAAAACTGCACGAATTGTATCTTCATTTTTATCACGCTAAAGCAATAATATTTTTATTACAGACTAAAGATTTGGGTTGAAAAAATTATATATTATGTTATTTTTTGCTTTTTTTTTTTCACTGAATAGAGGTATTAAAATATAGGTATGAACAGGTTATTAATTGTTATGTAATGGTTGGTTATAATATAATATAATATATTATAAATCTCAGTATTTTTAAAATAAGAATTTGACTTGTTATTCAGAATTTAAGAAAAAAATCAAAAGTTTATATACACTAATGATATTCAGATGTATGGTATACAACCAACGACTTCTGAATCTAGAAGTAGAGGTATAATATATACTCAACAATGGACACTCGTTTACGTTTTGAGTATATAATCGTATGTAACACGTAATATTATAAATATATGTATTATTTTCTAGAATGTCGGTTCATTGGTCACGACAAAAATACTAAGTACGCAAAACAAAAGTTAATCAGCGGTGCATCATCAATCAGGTTAAAGGAAACCGTGAATTCGCTTCATCAGCTAGTCTAGACTTTGCGTTAAAACCAACGGACATCAGTAACACAATATGTCTGGTTACAGTAGGTAATTGCAAAAGCCTGCCTCAAGAATATGGGCACATTGGGCACGCGAACATCACTAACAATGTGTTATTCTCTCTCCCACGACTGATTCCGATACAGATGTGTCAGCAGCGGAGGTTTTAATGTCCCGTGGTTTTGGTAATTATAATAGTACAGTGTACTGCAGTACTTACATGCATATAAATGCATTCACGGAAATAATGCGATTCGCCTTCTTACAACTAAACAACATTTTTGAAGGACTATTCGTTTAATGCTGTATTTCCTATACCTACTACGTATAAAGTAGGTTTTGAGATGTTCAGTGTATGACAAAAGTAATCTCGTTATTGAGTAGTTCACTCTCGATGGATGCAATACCTAAGTTTGAATTCAATGATAAATCATCAATACAAAAACAATAATTTTTAACAAATTTACACATTAATTTACATTAACATTTTATTCTTTTAAACTAATTAGTAATTCTAGTAATCCAGGTAGGTATATAATTATTTCTATGGACAGTTTATGTTATAACATACAGTGTGTCCCGTTTTATAAGTACCAGTAAATATGTCAGCTTGATGGCCTTAGATTAAAAAGCAGTTTGCTGTGATAGATAGGTGGTACCGAAGTGCACATTTTGAGAAAATTTCAAATTTTTAACTCCTTTGGTTCGCGCATGCGCAATTCAAATTAAAATTTTTTGAATAGCAACCCTTAATTTTGATATCAAATATGGATAGATAATTTTTTTCTAAGACATTTTGATCCATTGATCATAGTCGTAAACCCAAAATTGACTGAGTTACAGGCCAAAAGATTTTTAAAAATTGAAAATAATTCAATTTTTCGAAAAACATGGTACACTTGTATTGAATGGATTTTTTTCATGAAAAAATACATGAATACAAGATACATACGTAATACGTTACAGATAAATAACTCAACGACTGGAAATATGTTTAGAAAATAACGGAGGACATTTTGAATATATTATTAGATAAACAAATTTACTTAAATAAAATTTAAAAATTAGATAATACAAAGTAAAATTTAGTTATTATTTCATTATTATGTATGTATATATATTAATCGTGTATTTTTTTTGTAGATATTCATGAAAAAATCCATTCAATACAAGTGTACCATGTTTTTCGAAAAATTGAATTATTTTTAATTTTTTTAAATCTCTTGGCCTGTAACTCGGTCAGTTTTAGGTTTAGGACTATGGCCAATGGATCAAAATGTCTAAAGGCGGGTTTCCACTGAACCGTTCCCGTGTACGTGCACGTTTATGAACACACACGTACGTACGGTCGTACATACACGTCCTTCACGAAAAATACTTTAGGAAACACGGTAATTGGTAAGCGCTTAATTTTAGCGGTAAATTAACTTACTATAATTTAGCTCGACTCTATAGTGTAAATACACTT
>VUJU01002500.1:0-36364 GCA_009835225.1 Aphis craccivora
TAAAATATACAGTCCACTTTACAATATATTTATTATTCTTACAATTTATTCTCAAATTTATGAGAAACAGGCTAGAATGCTATAATTGCAATCCCCTGCGTTCTCAATACAGACGTTGTATTATAATATAATATACATTATATAGGTAGGTAGTCTCAAGTCTGTTATTGTCTTATTATTTATTTAATATAATATTTTCTATCTCATGTGTTATATCACCACCAGGCTCCTCTTTCGGCACTACACTTCGCCGCTATTAAATGCCACCAATACTTAACGGGCGACGGATCGTTAAGGACGTCTGAATTTTCGGGCAAAGGAGCTGGCTGGGAAACATTTTTCGAACATTACTATATGATCGTGCACGACCAGAAGAAGTTCACTGTGCCAGGGACGGGTGACGACGTGGACGCGGCGCTCCACTACCTGGCGGCGTCTAGTAGGCTGATCGTGAATCAGATGGCGAAGGCGAGGCCACAGACGGCGATGGACGGCTACAAGAACATTTGGATAGTCAAGGACGCGGTGGGCCTGCACCGCCACCGGCCGGTGATGCTGCACAAGATCGTCGACGTGTTGGACTGGTGCGCGCGACCGGGTGCTGCCACCGACCGCATAGTGCAGAAATACATCGAGACGCCATTGCTGCGTAACAACATTAAGTCGGACGTATACACGTGGATCGTGCTATCGACGCTCGGCGGCCGACTGACAGTGTGGCTGCACCGGACTTGCGTGGTGCAACCGTACGTGCATAAATTTTCGTTGCAACGAGATGCCGTCAAAACCGGGCACTTTGAGCGGTTCAAGACGGGAGGGCTGCATGGGATGCTGAGGGCATCGGCGCAGATCTGCGGCCTCAAGCAGCTCGTGTCAAAAATGTGGCGCTGCGCGAAAAGTTCAGACAAGCTGTCGCAACGGCGGGTGAACGGAAACGACAGTGACATCGAACACGGCGACCATGTGTACACGGCGGTCAGGCGGTCCATGGTGTCGGCGGTAACTGCGGCCACGGCGTCCGGCTCCATCAATCTACGACCAAATTGCTTGGAACTGTTCCGAGGCACGTTCGTGTTGAGCGACGACTCGCGGCCGTGGCTAATCGACATCGTGTCGGACGACCCGTGCCTGGCCGCTGACCGCGAGGAACACGACCGGCTGGCGTCTCCCGCTGCCACTCGTGCGACCCGGACAGTGGTGCAAGGTGTCGCCAAGATGCTGATCGACATCGGCCGCCGTGGTCGTGTGGCCACTAGGTGCGGCATGTTCGACGTAGTGCACGAGTGCCCGTTACCAGCCGGTGCCAAATCGTACGTTCCTCGACTGTTCGCCGCGGCATCTAAGTCGTCGATCGCCAAAAGACAAATCTCTAAAAGGGCTCAACGGCCGAGCATGTCCAGACGAGTATCGTCGCGTGCCAACCACTCGGACGCCTTTCACCAACAATACTGGTGGAACGACGATAACATCCATACGTACGTTGAGATGATTAGTGCGGAAGACGTGCAGGATCAACAGCTGCACGATCGGTCTCGTTTGGCAACCGGTATGCTAACGGCGATGTCAGCGGTGACGGAAGATGACGTGGATCTGTTTATCGGGTCAGCCGAAAACTTCGGCCATCGCGATCCTAATGAAAGCCGCAGGTGTTTAAAGCTGTTGGATAAGTATAAGACGAAAATCACTTCAATGCAAAGAATTTACAAGTCAATCATACGCCGAAACCGGAAAAATAAGAAAAGTTTTACGTAGTGTGATGAATTTCGATCGCTGTCGATCAGCATCTTGGCCATACCTTGCACTACGGTCCGGGTCGCAAGAATGGCCGCGGGCGACACCAGCCAGACGTTTTCCTCGCGATCAGCGGCCAGGCGGGTCATCTGACACGATGTGATTAGCCACAGCAGTTATTCGTCGCCAACACGAATGTACCACGGAACAGCTCCAAGCAATTGGATCACAGATTGATGGAGTCGGACGCTAAGGCCGCCACACCGGTTAGCTGTTGCGGCAGCTTGTCTGCACCTCTCGCAACGCGCCGCATTTTCACCCGAGCTGCTTGAGGCCGCAGATTAGCGTCGTCAATTATAGAATCCCGTGCAGCCCCTCTTCTTAGACTACTCAAAGTGACCGGTTTTGATGAAATCTCGGTGTAACGAAAATTTGTGCGCATACGGTTGCACCAAGCAAGTCCGGTGCAGCCACACTGTCAGTCGGCCCCCGAACGTCGATAACAGGACCCACATGTATACGTCCGATTTTATATTGTTACACAGCAGCGACGTCTCGATGTACTTGCACTATGCGGTCCCCGGTGGCACCCAATCGTGCGCATCGATCCAGAAAGTCGCTGATCTTGTTCAGCATCACCGGCCGGTGACGGTGCAGGCCCACAGCGTCCTTGACTATCCAAATGTTCTTGTAGCCGTCCATCACCGTCTGCGGCTTCACCTCCGCCATCTGATGATTTACAATCAGTATACTAGACGCCACCAGGAAGCGAAACGCCGTGTCCTCGTGTCACCCGTCCTTGGCACAGTGAACTTCTTCTGATCGTGCACAATCATAAGGTAATGGTTGAATAACATTTCCCAGCCAGCTCCTTTTCCTGAAACTCAAACGTCCTTATCGATCCGTAACCTGTTAAATGTTGGTGGCCTTTAATAGCGGCAAAGTGGATTACCGAAAGAAGAACCTGGTGGTAGATTAAAACGATCCACAAGTAAATAAATAACATAAATTAACAGCTTTGAGGGTATACTCACTTGACCACTTTTAGCGCACATGGCAAGATGATCGCCGTCCACGAATGCTCGCAATAACGACACACAAGTGGTTAATGAATAGTCTGCGACAAAGCTATGGTCCGCGTGTACCTCGTCGGCGTATGTATGGTATGCCCTCGGGTAGTGGACATCGAACTTGGATTTGTCTGCAAGAGCGTAGGCTCATAGCTTCCATGCAGTGTTCGCGTCCCTCGGGAACCCATTAATCACGACATCTGGGTCTAACGTTGTTAACAGTTGATGCTTTCGCTGTGTGAGTCTGTCCACACCAGACTGGATTCGTGACAGTTTACGACCACCTTTACGCACTCGACGTTATTGTATAACGTTAATATTACGATGGAAGCTATAAACATGTCATGAGTCATGACTGATTTTTATTTTTGATATAAAAATTAAAATGGAAAATCATACATTATAAAACAGTCATTGTGTTTACTGAGTACTGACACCGAATGAGGACTTGTGGTTATAGTATATACATAAATGATAGCTCCTTCATGTAATTCTGCATGAATAGTGAGTATTGACTGCAACTCATCTCTAATATTTAAATGATTAAGAAATAAGGGGGATATCTAATCAACATATATTTTATTCAAAACAAGTCACAAAAAAATGCTGTTTGTGTAAAAACAATGGATAGATTTCATGAAATTGTACTAAAATATTAAGAAATATGTCATCTCATACTTACGCTCTTTGTCAATTGTAACGAAATCAACACTGGTGTTTTCTGGTTTAATTTCTTTAACGTTTATTTAAATTATACACACACAAGCAGTACAAATTTTACAGTCTTTTCTTTTATCATAATTAATTAATGGCTGTGCAGGCTTACATTAGAAAAGTTTACATACAACATTTATAAATGTATAAGTTTGACTCACGATTACTTGTCTCTAGTGATAACAGTGATATTGAGAATAGTCTTTTTCTTAATGTTCCCGGCGGCTGGACACTCTTGAGAACGGCACTACGTAATCCGGCGGCTCGGTCGTCACGGGGGGGGAGGGATCGGCACTTAACTCTTCACTTCGGCGGTTCTGACAAAAGAGTTGCGGCTCGGTTACAAGACAATTCCTACCACGTGGCAAAGCACCGACGCACCGTCGATCACCAATCCCCCGTTCCACACGGTGTAGGTATTATACAGTTTTAATGAATTCCGTATACAGCGGGTATAGGTACACAAAGAGTATTCCGCGAGTGGCAAGATGGGTAGAGTAAGGAGACGCGACGATACTTACGAACGGAGACAATGGACACGGTCGAATAACGTCGCTCACATAGATAAGTATAACATGGTCGAACAATTACTCGAGTCGAAAATATTGATGATTTAATATGTCCTGATTGACCCATAATTTGTACACTGTGGGGTCCGGCGTGTCCCGACAGTGATGCTGATTGACATTGCGGGTTTTCGTGATGTTTATGTGTTACATATTGCCCGCATAGTAGCCTTACCTACTGTATTGGTATCACCGTTATACTTACCAATCAATATATCACTCAATTATTTGCATATGTCAATAACATTAACTTAATTCTTCAGAATGTACGATCTGGCTCCAGCAGTCCAGCCGGTAACGGGCACTCGTTCCATCAAGGTGATACACTTATCACCTGCGACCACGGTATGAGTCCTATATTATATTATAGGGTATTAAGGTGGTATATTTACAACTCGGACAACCTACCACTAGCAGTCTGCGGCCTCTCCAGTCCATCTGGTTCACTTGTATATGCAGATCACCAGACGTCACTAAGTTTCATAGTAGGTACTTCAATTATATAGAGTGTCATTGCCTACCACCAGCACACACGCGCAGCAGTGATTTTCCACTGGTCGTATACGATCTTATGTACGAATAACGTATAATCCCAATCACCTATATTCCTCCGAACACGGTTCTAACCCTTGTACCGATTTGCTGTCCTTCCAAGGGCAGGGACTTATGGAACTCAATTGCAGCGAGGTGGAATGCGTAACGACTAACGAGTAACCTTTACAACATCCAAGGGCGTCCATAGTAAAATTCTCAAGGGGGGAACACAATTTTAATTTATCAATCGATTTATAAATATAAATGGCTTTATGTATAATGTATATTGTATATATATATATATATAATTACACATATATCTGTGATCATAAATAAAATATTATATTACTATATTTTTACGATCATTGAGACCAGATATTTTTGCCCCAATTACATACTTGTACTTACCTAATAATATTATTATTATTCTTATTATTCGACGAGCGCAGTGTTGTACGATGCTGTTGTTGGTACGTTGTTAATTGTCATAATATTATTACTATTATACGATGTCAGACGAGCGATGAAAATCGAAAAACGTTATTAATTATTATATACATGTTATACGTAGATAGTATTATGTAGTATAGCTCATGCCGATGGATGCCGCCGACGATGGCAACAGTGCAGATGACGACGGCGGCGGTGAAAAATCGGTACACGGGGTGAGTTCTTACGATAATACTAAGGAGTTATAGGAACCGCGGACGTCAGCGCCAGCCGGGGCCTCAGAAACTCGACGTTTCAGGGTTCGGCGGCTCGTGACTTCATCACAGGCGGCCTTTGGGTGAAGACGGTACCAGCGAGATGCCACAAGGGGTGAATCTGCGGAGAGCATTGCAGGACTGCGACGCGTCGTGCCTCCGTCCACTAATGACGCTCTCTTTTTCGTCCGGTGGCAATCCCATCGACCGAGTCTTGACCGCATCGGTCGCCTTTGGTTCCCTATGTAGCTCCAAAGTATTATTATTCGCTCGTTCCGTGTTTCGTTTTTTCGCTTTCCGTCGCAAAAAATCGTCGTTTACACACCGTCAAAGCGCAAGACATCGCGCACTAACTCCATCGCCGTCGACCGTTGAACCCAAGAAGTCGAGCCTCGCCTTCCGTTGTGACGGTCGGACGCGTCGCGTATCCTGGTAAACGCGCCCGCGACACTACTTCGCCTGCAGGACCGATCGCGAAAATGTGTAAAAGTGACCAGTGGCCCACAGAACTTGCTATTTCTTGTGACACCGAATACGCCATCTACTATTCTCTCTCTTATAGTATTTTGTGTTGTCTCATACTCTCATCGAAAGTTTTGTTTTTGTTTTGTTTTTGTTTTTTTGTTATTTATTTGTTCTAAAGCTTCTTTTTTGGCAACTTTTTTTTTCTCATTCATATATTTTTTATAAATTTTTTTGGTTTCAAGCCACTTTGGCAAATATATCTTTTTTAATTTTTTTTGTTTTTTAAATTGTTAAAAATATTAAAAAGCTGCCTGATCTTCCTCCGAAAGAAATTATTTTTTTATAATTCAATTAAAAACAAGACAATCCATCTTTACAATGTAGCATTATGTCTCTGGGTCCTTTATCTTCATCTACTAACAGGACGGCAACTTCATTTGTTGCAGGTGAGTTGTCTCTTCCTCAATGTTGATTTTGTGGTGTGCGATCGGTGCGAATTATTAATTTTAAGTTGTCCTTGAAAGAGTTAGTTTCTAAATTGTATTTGAAACTGCGTACGTGTTCGTTATGGGCGTTATGGCTATTTAATATGGTCTGTAACTCGTTGATCAAATCGGTTTTTAAAGAAAGGCCCATGTTTGATCGCAAAGAAAGTTGATCCGCATCAGAAATGAAATATATGTCTGTAAAAATTTCGAACTTTGACCTGTTTTAGAGAGAAGACTACCAATTAAATGATAAATCTGACCCTATATCTTAAAAGTAGGCATAAAGTTTTCTTCGCGAATTTCTTTGTCACCGAACGATGCATTTGAAATAGTGTATTATATTTACGTATATTGTTTAAAAAATACTTAGAATACGTATGATTACTTGTCAAGAGACTATTTAAAGGTTGTGGTGGCTCTTCAATATCAAGAAGAATTACTTTACCTCCAGCACAACACATACCATTTGATTCATAGCTCCATTTCTTTGCAAAACACTTACTACAGGTTTTACTCATTGATTCTATTGTTATTGCTCTCTGCCTTACATAATCGATGTTGGGATCATAATTGAAAGCTGATCTAGCTGATTGCGTTTCTAGATATTCGTTATCCGTACGTTCTATGCTAGACTCAGGCTGTGTATGCTTATAGGAAGTCTCTCCCATTCGGCGTACTTTAACTGATTTTTTTTTCGGATGTATGTCTAGATAGTTGATATTTTCTTTTAGGCATACTGACGTTAAGTATTCATAACAAAACGTAACGTAATAAATCCGAAAGTAGTTCGGAAAAATAACTTATTATTAAAACAATATGTCGAAAGTTTAAACAAAATAAACGCAGTAATCATGACTAAATAAATAAATAAACAAAAATTTCTATCGTAAATCTCCAAATTCCTGTTTGAGCACTTACCATGGATGATCAATTCCCTTTTTAAATTATCCTATAACACTCACAAATAATGTGTCATTCTATTGGTGAATGAATTTTCGAAAACGTTTCATTAGTTCCAGAGCTTACTTTCGACAACGGTAACTAACGAGTAACGACTCCTCTTTATACAATAGTATAGATATAGATATAGATATTATCAAGGACATAACACCAAATTTACGTTCTTTAATTAACAAAATAATGACTAATATATAATACAGTCGAGCCTCGATAACTTGAATTTCTTTTTGTCTCTATGGAATTCTCATAGGTACACTCAATACCTGTAACTCGAAAAATACATAAGTCGAATTAATTTTTACCTCCCTTGAAATTCAAGTTATCGATACTCGACTGTATTTATATTTAACAAAAGATTCGTTTGTATATAGAGTTACTTATGAATTTTTCTTCATAATCGATACACAGGCGGAATCGTTTTGCCTGTGTCAGACGATAAACTAGCTGTTGTGTCGTCGTCGTCGTCCGTTTTTCCGAGCGACCTGAGAAAATCGAGCACCCGCACGACTGCCGCAAGATCAAGCGCGGCGGCGACCAAGCTCACGATCACCCAGCGAACTCATCGCGCCATGCAGGATCGTCGGGAAAATTTGCGCCAGTAACTTACCGCCCCAACACCATTCGTGCACTTTCTCCTATCCCAGAGATGGCTAACATATGTCACGCTTGTCTAGGAGTGACACGCACATGATTATGATTTTTAAGCAGTGGCGGTTTTGGTTGTATTTTTTTAGTGAGGTAACTTTTGCAATACTTCCCCTCCGTTCATAACAAAAATTAAACTAATATTGAAATCGGTTTTATTAGGCTTTGTGACAATAGTAACGGTTTATGATTATCTATAATGATATATGTGTTGTTGCTGTTGACGGTGCCACTATCACAGTCGCGGGCTGACCATAATACCTACTCATCTATATTTTTAGTACTCAGAGGCGATGAAAAATCGAGCTTCACTATGATCATTGCGTATGCGCAATTTGCTTATTTAATAGTCGCGTGCATTCGCGTACTTACGCTTGTGTGTGTGTAATTATTGTACACAAGTAACAATTCAAAGGCGATGTTAAACGGTGCCTCTCTTACGTCATCGAAATATTGTCGCCGTGCGTCGGCTGAAATATGAGGGTTTGTTTACGTAATTTCGTACATTTCTTATCGGTTTATCACTATTTTTGGTAATAAACGGGGAATAATATGATACAATAGTAAAATAAATGATAATTTATATTATTAAACTTCGTAAAGAAGATTTTTTTTCAAATAAAACCATAAATACATTAAAATTGTTAGCGAAATGTGTGCTATCGGTGAGCTAAGAATTATACTTTTAGAGTATTTTTTACTACAAAATTTTAGGTGAGGCACCGCCTCACTTGCCTCACCCTCAAAACCGCCACTGTTTTTAAGTGACACACGCAAGATCTCTTTTTATCATTCAAGCCATGGATATTAGCATTTTTGAGTTTAAAAAGGTCATCAAATTAGTTGGCACACAAGAAAAATAAAACAGAACCAAAATTTTTATTTGACTCGTGGGTACAGAAAGGTTCGCCATCCCTGTCCTATCCTCTTTCGTCCTGTACAATGTATCGTCGCCGTCGTCTCATCTGAAGTTTTCAGTCGAGGGGGATCCAGTCGTATTCGGCCCCACGGACTCTATATGTCGGCTCGAGCGCAACAACACAACATTCCCCGGAAAACGCGTTTGAAGCTCCGCCACGCTAGTTGCAATCGTTTTTGCGGTCGACGGGGAGCGCGTTGTTGTTTTAAGGGTATTACGCCTGGATCCAGTCATCCGATGAACTCCCCCGTACTGTTCCTGACCTCCGCTCCCTTGGCCAGCGAGGTTGTGTGTACAACGAAGTCACCGCCGTCGCAACGCCGTCTGTCGCCGATGACGACTGCAGATTTGTCATCGGTCGCGTCTTCATTCGCGGGCAACGGTGATTTGCACACCAACATCAAAAGACGGTCCATCACATCCTAAACTACGCATTGGATCTCGGTGGTTTCTGTTTGATCTTCTTTGATCGTTGTTAATATCATGACAAAATAGATAGATATGATCACATCGGTACGTGTTCTCGTCTGATCCAGCGCATCACGCCTACTTCTGTTCTCGTGAACAAATTTCATATATCCGGTAATATGAACGACCAATGAGAAGCCGAGAACTGAGTAAAAGACTGGGTCTGAAGGGGAATGTGCGTATCAGTAAAGATGTGATCATACCTGTCTATTTTGTCATGGTTAATATATAGTCAATTGTTTCGAGAATTATTAGATCCGCTGCTGTATCGTCTGACGACGGCTCGTTGGTAATGTTCGTAATGGCATCCATTTTTTTACTTTGTGTGTACGATTGCCGATTAACGTGTACGCGCGTCTCGAATTTTAAAATGTGAGTCAACTCGATTGGGAATATCTTCCGACACAATGAACGACGATAAATTTGAAAATCTCCTAGACAACGCGCGGGTACAGCGTTGTTTATTATTAGCCAGAAACAACGTTCGTCGATTCTAATCAGCTGACACGAGGATTCCGCCGGACCGTTTATTTTTCCAAACATTATTATTATTATATACTCAACAGTATAGGTACCTATTATATATAATAATTTAACGAAGATTTCAAGTATTTTGATTCGTATTGTATACCTAACTATTGTGTAATTTTTAGGTTTTATTTTAATATAATTAATATACTATTCATATATTATTCAATAACTCTATGGACAAATATTATATTTTCAACAAAATAATTTTACGATGATGAGCAAGTGCCATTGACATAGATAGCTGCGCGATCACGCAGCGGTCGCTACTGTGGCAAAATTTGCGTGATTACGGATGCGTAGTTGTAGGAAACCAGGGCTTTAAGAACCTTCAAAAAGTTCCAATTTTTTCAACCAACCCTCCCCCCTTCCCAATTTTTTTTCCTGCGTCCGCCCCTGCCTTAAGGTGATAAATAGATAATAATAATAAAAAAACAATTTGTTTCTCACATTAATATCATTATTCGTACACCCAGGAAATATATTAGGTATATAATAATATTATAACGTCGTTAAATGAATAACAATACTATTGGTTATTAAACAAAAACATGGGCGTGGCATTATGTGGGTTTCGCATCATACAGCCAATCAGCGCGCAACTGATTTAATACTACTTTTCTATTGGTTATTATTATTATTATTATTGAATGCGTTTTAATCTATCTTAATTACTCGAGCCTTAAAATTAAGTTCAGTCGTAGTTAGAACGCAGTGATCTATACTTCAAAACCGACAAAACCCACAGGACCGTTTAAAGCACCGAGCCGTTGTCACAACTACTCATATACGTCGTATAGTCGTGGACGATTGCTTAACTATATACGCTTTAAACAATTATTTTAATTTATTATAATAGCCAATAGGTATCCAATACATATATAGGACGTCGAAATTTAAATTTTACAGAAGAGACACAAAACTTATTATGTTTCCTTTTCTAAATAAATGAAATATAAAGATACACATAGTACATAGGTGCTGTTAGACTACTATAGGAGGAACACGTAGATAGGTATGTTTCGTTTTCACACCAAATAGTGTGTTAAGAATTATAATTTATAACTACTATATTATATTAGATACGACTGATACTATAGCCAGATAATCTAAATCCGAAGCGCTTCTGTCAATATATTGCATACCTATGTCCTATACCTACTGTATGACCTTAATTTATTAATTTTCTTACCAGTTACTATAAAATTATAATATGGGTAATGAAGTATTGAAGTATAATTACTGATGAGTATACTTATTATATCTAAAATAAAAGACTTATATTATATTGCTCATGGTCCATTGATATAATGAATTAAGTAAATTTATTTGTCTTTCTTTTTGGTTGCCCATGCAGCGCTTTTTCGCTTGCCACAGGTTTAAAGTACCTAAAAAGTTTGATAAAATTCATCTAATTACGAAAATAAATGAATAATTTCAATTCATACAAATTTTTTTTTATATTTTTAAGACTTGGAAATTGAATACTTTCAAGGTTTTTTTTAAGTTGTTTAATTTAAATAAAAAAAAAAAAACCGAAATGTCAAATTAATTTTTATGTTCGTTTAAAGTTCAATTTTTTACGACATTACAATATTAGTAATTTCACCCGTGAAGTATTAAATATTTCTCCTCAGAAGATTTTTGATGTTCGGTAGTAAATAGTAATTAAAGAAAGAATACAAATCGTAAGTACCTACTAGAAATTTTCCCGAAATATTTATTTGATATTTTTTTGTAGGTACCTACATGGCTACATGATACAGTTATTTAAGTATTTTTACTGTTTTGGGTAATCATGTTGTTTATAGATTAATATATTTTATCATTATTTATTTATTTTATTTAGATATGTTTGCGTTACTATAGTAACACAGGTACTATGATTGTACTTAAAACGTTATACTTTGTAGGTACCGCGACGAATAAAAAAACCGGCTGCCGTGACGCATCAGCAACTCTCACCGGCCGTCGGTCCGTGCGACGTGGCTGCACTGGGCGCGCATACCCGTCTGTCACGGCGAATAAAAACTTATCTCGAAAAGTCAAAACATTTACCACTGCACACCAACTTCCATGTACGTGATATTATCATACTTATATGACCACCGTTTTATAATCATCTATACACACACACACGCAACATAACATTTATGTATGTTATTGTATATACGTATTAACAAGCGCTCCATATATATATAATATTATATGTACGTACTTAATAATAATAATAATATATATCTGCATTCTGCGATATTGTGAATTGTGATATTGTGTCCGCCGTCGGTTTGTGGGTGTTTTTTTCGATTTAACATATTTTATTTTTTCTTCGTTATAACGTAGTCTGTCGCGCGCACTGTTGTGTGTGTGTGTGTGTGTGTGTGTGCGCCGATTGATAATAAGGCCTAAAAATCAAGTCGCGTCACCCTCGGGATAGTCGGGAACCGTCGACCGGAGACCGCGTACGAATTCTTTGGCCATGCCCACGACGAAGATGTCGTCTGCCGATTGATAGAGAGAGCACGGCGGAAGACAGGGTCTGTTTTGCTGTGCTGTTGGGCGGTGGACACCATCGGCACGTCATCCCAATCCAGACACGATCGCTTTCGCGGGCCGTCCGCCGACGACGGTTTTTTTTTCAATTTGTACGCGGACGGCAGTCCGAAACGTAGACCCGCCGCCACCGTCGACGACGAAACTCAAAAATGGTGAGTACCGGTGATCAGCTTTTATGTTGGGTGTCTCGGCCGCCCCACAGTCGACTTACCTAGGGCCGGTAACACAAACTCCAATCATGTCAGGCCACTAAAACTTTAATAATGATATCGTGTGCTCGACTGTTCCCTAAGATTTATGTATTATACCGTCGTTATTCATGACGATCATCTTTTAATATTTACTCACACCTAGTCGATTTTGTAAGTGTTTACATCTATACTTCCTCCCGGTGAGCCTAGTCGTGCACAATCTTTATTGTGGCGCTAATACTAAGTTTTCAACTATGTTTTGTTCATGATTAATTTACAAAGTAAAATTAAACATTTGCGACCTGCTGTTTATTCCTACACGTTAACACATTACTTCCAATCACAGTCCATTCAGAAATTACAACTTATTACTGATAGAGCATATAGGTATTCAATTAAACTAATTAGGTGATTTTATCAGTACCTACGTGCTTATTTTACAATTCTAATAGGTATTTTTCCAAGATAAGTCATAAACTCATGAGTATGGCATTTTATTGGTATTACGGTGAAATCTAATTAAATGTTATTTAGAAAATACCTAATCTAAATCTATTTTAATTTAACAAAAAATACATACAGTGTTTTATAATTTTTTTAAATTCACAATACTAATTTATTAATTTTATAGCCTAAAATATTAATACCCTTTCAATGGTTACAAATCTATGAACACATCTTTTTTATTTTAGATTCTTTAGAACTGCATTGTCTAATAGAATTCAATAGTTTTTTATTACTACACTGAATATTACAAATTAATGGACTGAAAAACTATTATCTGTTTTATTGTCCATAATCGATTAACTGATATTAATCTGTATTTAAGTGTACATGTCTCTGTAAAATATAAAATCAATAGGTAACATTTATCTAAATATATTTGAATTAGTTGTTAGTAAATAAATATAGTAACTATATATTATCAATGATTGGATTTAATTTTTTTTGTGTTAAAATAAAAAAAATAATAATTTCAAGTTAGGTATCTGTTCTTTTATGATAAAATTGATAAATTTTCATTTTCAATAAATCTTTAAATCATTAAAAAGTGCTTATAAGTAGATTAATAATTTTCTAAAATATTAATATTCAATAATCTAATAATTTTCCCCATTGTAGGTATTTTAATCTTACATTTTGCCAATATTATGTATCTAATAAAAGATAAGTGTTGTCACAAAGATGCAGAATAAAATAATGGTTGTATAATATAGTTTATTATGGTGTTTTATCATTAACTGTTTTCTCTATGTATAAGTTTAAATTTAAAAAATTAACCTGTTGTATTAATTAGTAATTTAGGGAATAAAACTTTTTTAAATGGCTATTTATTTTATTATACATTAACACGTATGTTACAGACTTTTTTTGGACTTGGACAAACGGCGGAGTTGGAAATAATCTTAGATCGACCAGATGGAAAAAAGAAATTAGATGAAAGCAGTAAAAAAGATCAAAGTTTAATATATTATGACGGAGAAACCGTGTCTGGAAGAGTAATAAACTTAATATTTTCACTAAATAAATATAGTCTCTATCTCATTATCTAAATGCTGTAATTTTAGGTTTTTAAAAATCAAGGATAAAATTTAGAGTTTTTTTTTTATAATTTTTATTGTGTCAGTTGATAAATGAGAATAAAAAACTAATATTAGATATAAAAATCATATGGGATTATAATTATTATTGTGACAATAATTTTTTACTATTACCTATATAATATAATATTTCATCAAAGTTATAAAAATATTAATTTTATCATTAACTAGATAGACGCAAATCCACACCATACTACACCCCTCTTTTAATTATGTCATTGAATTTAGGTCTTTTATAATACACAATTTACTTATTGAAAAATCAAATTGTTAAATTATTATTAAAATAATTTTATTGTTTTATTAATAGGTTAATGTAATACTAAAAAAGTCCAGCAGTCGTTTGGAACATCAGGGTATTAAAGTTGAATTCATAGGTCAAATAGAAATGTACTATGATCGAGGTAACCATCATGAGTTTACATCATTAGTCAAGGAACTAGCTAGGCCTGGAGAAATGTTACAGAATACTTCTTATAATTTTGAATTTTTAAATGTAGAAAAACCATATGAAACATATACTGGCTCTAATGTGAGGCTGAGGTATAGTATAATAGTTAATGTAATAATTTATTAATATTAAAGGGTTTAAATAATCTATCTATAATAATCTACTTTAATTTAGATACTTTTTGAGGGTTACCGTCATACGAAGAATCTATGACATAGTAAAAGAAATGGATATTATAGTACATACTTTATCCTCTTATCCTGATATGAATAATAGTATAAAAATGGAAGTAGGAATTGAAGATTGTTTACATATTGAGTTTGAATACAATAAGTGCAAGTATGTTAATTTACTAAAAAATTTAGTATCATTAAATAATTTTATACTCATAATTATTAATATGTGTTTATATTTTTCAGATATCACTTAAAAGATGTAATAGTGGGTAAAATTTATTTTCTACTAGTACGAATAAAGATAAAACACATGGAAATTGCCATTATCAAAAGAGAAACTACTGGATCTGGTTAGTGTCATTTTGTTATATTAGTTATTTATTATAAAAGTAAAATATATTTTAAATTTTTGAATCAGTTAATAAAATATTTATTTTATTGTTTAGGTCCCAATACATTTAATGAAAATGAAACTATAGCTAAATATGAAATAATGGATGGAGCACCCGTTAGAGGAGAAAGTATTCCTATTAGAGTATTTCTTGCTGGTTATGATCTCACACCTACTATGAGAGATGTAAACAAGAGATTTTCAGTAAGATACTTTTTAAATCTTGTTCTAATGGATGAAGAAGATAGACGCTATTTCAAACAACAAGTATGTTATAATTTTTTTTTTTTTTTAATTTTAATCTTAAAACCTGATAGGATTTAATTTAATCGGTAGGTTAATTTTTATTTTTGGATCATTGTTGTCAAACACCAAATCAAGAATTATTAATATAGAATTCTTGTTTATTTATTATTAAAATTCTTCTAAATAGTTAAAAATATAAAAGGTCACTTAAAGTACAAAATAAGTCAATTTTGCTCATTATAAAAAAAAATCAATTTGATTGAATTTTCATATACATGTCTTATCAGTAAGTTCTAAAGTAACAAAATTTACAGGAAATAACGTTATGGCGGAAAGGAGAAAAACATTTAAAAGGAATGCAAAATCGTAATGAACCTTCCCATTTAGTCTCCGGTAAAGATGGGCCTAAGGGAAGTGAAGCTCCTCGAACTACAAGTCAATCAGTTCAACCATCTGGTTCACTTGACAATACTGATTCGGAAAATGATCATAACCATTCCCCAATGAATGAAGGCGATGATGAACAAATACGTTCATCAATCGAAGATAGTACTAGTGAATAATATTAAATATAGTAATAATATTGTTTTTAAGTGTCTACAAAATGCCATTAATTTTGTTTCCGAATTTCTTTAGAAAAATAAAAATAACCAGTTATTTAAACTTTAAAAATAATAGTGTTTTATGCCTAGTCCTAATTATTGAAAAATGTATTAATCATACCTATGTTAACAGGTTAACCACTTAAACTTTTTTTTTTTTACATATTAAATTGTACTATAAATTAATATACAAACAATTTATCACTTGTTAAATACTTTATGTTATACAAAGCGGCAAATTTTTATACTCTGCAAATGATATAGTTGTTATATACAGAGTGGGCCACTGTTAACCTAACACAGGGGCTCATTCTATATAATACCAAAAATTGATATTTATCTACATAAATATATTAATTTATATATTTTTATACACAGGTTATGTATCTGTTGATTTCGTAGAATTTCTATAGGTACCTTAATTATTGTTATTGTGATTTATTGTTTAAAAATGTAATTGATTTAATTTATAGTAAACACTTATATTTGTTTTATTTTAATCAAATTCGAATACAGAAAAATATATATTCTTGTATTTTATGAAATGTATATAAAATCATTGAATACATTATTATTATTATTATTATTTATTATTATTATTATTATTATTATCACCTGATATTATTTGGGTTCATGCATATACAGCGGATAATGTAAACAAATTACCTTAGCCAACTATAAAAATAGTCATGTTTACAAGACGTGTATTTTTTTAAAAAATTATTTATTGTATTTATTATGAACTATGTCATTTTAATCATATAGTAAATGTATCATATATGTATTTATAAATAAATTTATTTATCAGTTTTTACATTTCTATTAAAAAATAACCAAAAACAAATAATTTGAATTATAGCTGTGTGTAATTTTATAATATATTCTATATTTCTTGTCAAAAAATTAAATTAAATTGTACACTATCAAATGCTGGGAACTTAATAGGTAGGTTATATTAATTATTAGTAATTAGTATTCTATACCAGGGGTGGCCTAACCTATTTTTGGTCACGATCTACTAAAATCAAAATTTCATTTTTGTCCTTTGAGGATCGACTTCCATAGAAACATTTTTTTTTATCATTGAATAACTACAGTTATTAAGAAATATGTAGGGCGCGTGTCCCTAAAAATCAATTCTAACATGATCGATTTTGATATTGTCCACGATTGACTGTTTGGCCGCCCCTGTTCTATACCACTACTAGTTACTATATGCTCAAAACTCAATGATTTGAAGCATTGTATACAAATTATTTTTGGCTTAAATATGTTTTTGATGGTAAACGATAGAACAGTTATAATTTTTTAAACTAAGTTTCTTCAAATTCAAACAATTAACTAAAGAAAATTAGCAAAATTGTTTTACCTAAGACACTTGGCAATGGGTTAAATGGAAAGACTGAATTAAATTGAGTTTAAATAATTTAATAGTATATGATTTGTAAAAACAATTAAAAATTAAAATAATGACAGGAAAATTAATTTATTTCGTTTAGGCTTTCTAATTTTGAAAAAAAATTTAAATACTTTACCAATATTCAGCCTTTAGTATCCGAAACCTTAATTATAATTTTTTTTTATTGAGGGCCACCCTCGTGAATCGTAGCCGTATATGGATGTCAAAATGTCTATAGCATCGTGTGCCAGTGGCGTATTTACGGGCGTGGTGTAGGGGGTTTCCACCCCCCCCCCCTAAAACCAAAATATTTTATATAATGGTTAGAACAAAATAAAAACGAAGTACTAATATCTCGTCATTTTTATCATAAATATTATATAAAACCCCCCCCAGAAAAAAATCGTATCTACGCCACTGTCGTGTGCAAATGATTAGTTTATATATAAGAACTATAATTATGTATAGGTATTTATGGGTTATTTAACAGATAAATATTCATTGAACATAGTGGGTAAGTATTGTAACAAATAATCCTTTTTTTTTTCATTCAACAATTATATATTTAGGTATAAGAGAGCTCGAAATATTCTTTATCACCAAGGTTCATACTCATTACCCAGCATTAGTCTTTTGCATTAACCTTGTGACTAGTTCCATGGCCACAAAATCTATAGGGGACGAGATGGGAATTTCCTTATAAAATTAAGTTCTTGGACATTAGCGGTTCACAAAATATCGTTTGAAAATTTGATAGATCGTTGCCATAGGTGTGTGCAGCTGCACACCCTGCAAAAATTTGTGTCTACTTTAAATTTTTGATGAAAAATTGTTTTAATTATTTAAAACTGATTATTGAGAGTAGGTTAATATGACGTGTAATATACACTATATATACAATCAATTCTCGGTACCTAATTCGAACCTTGATAACTCGAAATTCTCGATATCCATATCTCCAATTCTCCCCTTCTAAATAACACTTAATGTTTAAATAATTTTGATAACTCGAAAAATAATACGACAAATTTTCGATGTATCAAATTTTCTTATCCAAATTTAGTAAGTACTAAAAATAGTTTGGCAAGGCAATTATTTTTCATTTATGACTTATTTTGTAAGACCTGACCATTAGAGTCAACTACGTATTTGTAACTTAAATCTTGGTAACTTTATACAACAAATTTCAGTTTAGTTTTATGTCGTCTGTTCGTTTAATCACTGATTAATCACTGACTCGTTTAATCGTGTGTGTAACAGTGTTAATACAGTGGTTATTATGGCTCAAAATTAACAACATTATGACTTGCTTAAAATTATCGAAAAAGCCGAAAAGAAAAAACCTGAAATAACCAACGAATTTGTAATTCCACTAATTCCAGAAAGTATATTGTCTACAACAAGGTTCTCACAGTTTTATATATTATATATAATATATTATGATATATCTGTGTAGGTTCTTAACCGGGGGTCCGTAAATAGTTAGGTACTCGGGGTCCACGGAGTGGCTGTGAAATTGTTTAAAATAATCCAAAAATAAATTTGTTTCGATTGCGTTTTTAAGATAACAATAATAATGTCATGGCAGCATTCTGCAACTTGGAAAATAACAATGTTTTTTTATATAAAATTTATTTTAGATTTAGTTATAACTTATAAGTAGTATTATAGTATTAGATTTATTATTAAAAAATAATATATATATATATTGGTGGGGAGGTCCGTGATTAAATTGTATATTTCAAAGGGGTCCATGGACCAGAAAAGGTTAAGAATCTGTGGTCTAAAATAATAATAAAATAAAGATGTTACTTTAAAACTCTATAATTTAAAATTAATAAATTAAATTTTTAACTTTATTTAAATCCGGCAACTTGGAAAAAAAATGAAACTAGGAGAATACTCTGATACAGAACTCTGTTTATTAAACTGGGTTCAACAATGTGACAGAAAAATGAGAATGTAAGGAAACTTTTTTTTTCTTATTTCTTTAATGTAAAAATTATTTTAAAATAAAAACATACTTTTTAAAAGTTTTTGATAACTTGAAATTTTTGGTTAGTCGAATTTTTTTCCCTTGTATTTCGAGTTATCGAGAGTCGACTGTAATATGTAAATTAATAGTTGTTTTTATTTTATACAATATACCTAGTCAATAGTAATATTAAATTTACATCTAATATTCTATTCTATATTTTCATTATCAATAAAGCAGCGTCTAAAAAATTTTAACTTATTATAAACTAATTATTATAGGTAATATTACATAATTTACTAGACATTATTTTTATCTAGCTGAATTATAGTAGGTCAAGTAACCCATTTAAAACAATTTTGCACACCCTGTGAAAAATTCCTGCGCACGCCTATGATCGTCGCTGTTATAGTATAATATTCTAAAAAGGTACCTACAATATATAATACCTATATATTATACATTTCTATTAATTATAGTATAGTATGTCGGTATTATACCTACCTAGGTACTACATGTGTTATAATTAATAACGTGAAAAACGCACTCTGTCGTCATAGTCACCCAGAAAAATACCGTTATTGTAGACTTTAGCATAAGAAATATAAACTATTTAACTGGTCATCATTAATTATCTATTAACGTACATCGATAGTTTTATAGCCATTTATATTTACTTTCGCGTTATACATATTATACGTACCTATAAGTATTCCGTTGGAACTTGGAAGTTGAACAACCCTAGGACAGTCGGACACTTGCAGTAACTATTATAAAAACTTCTTGTATATGTATAGATCCAGTGCAGCAGTTATCGAGTTGGTACCTAAACCTTATACCCAAATATACTTCCTGTTTATTGGATATATTTTGATTATTATACATACATATTATATAACTAGGTAGGTTCAGAGTTAATAACGAACTAGAATTCAACAAGAACCTTTGAGATTTCGATGAGTTCGACCACAGACGTCGTGTCCGAGGGAGGTGCTTTGGGGTCGTTGGACGGCAAATGGGTGTCGTTGACGTGCGACAGCGACTGGTTCGACATCGACAGTGGCCGCGTCCATTGCCTATACACTGTGGCCGATTACATGGCCGCAATGGACGGGACGGCGGTGATCGTCGTGCCGGCCGCATTCCGTTACGCGTCCCAGATGGTCGCTCACGCCGTGTTGCCCGACGGCGGTGGCCGCGGCGGTCGCGGACGCGTCGAGGTGACCGTCCACCGGTGGGCGATACGGTGTGCCCGGCCGTACAGGTTCGCGTATGTCGACGGCTGGCGCTACGAAGTGATGGGCGTCAGCGACGAGTTCACGTTCGTCCACTGCGGCGGTGGACAGTGCGACTGCGATGCTGATGTCCGAATAGAACAGCCGACGGCCGTTCAACAGGCCAATGAACGTCGTACGACCGACCACACGATGAACGCATTCGTTTCTGCACTGATGGACACGCGGTCCAGCGCCTGCTCACACTGTCCGGTCTGCAACGTGCCGTCCAATCATCGACAAGTGTTGGAGTACTTGACCACAAACATCGATCGGTTGTCCAACGTTTACTCGATCATCAACAAGGAACACACCAAGTACCTATTCCCAAATTTATACGAAAAATAAAGTGGAACCTCGATAAGTCGAATTTTTCGATAAATCCAAGTCATTTGACTTATAAACGTTTTTTCACATTACCAAAAATTAATGAAATATGTAATTGGTATAATACGTATAAATATATGTGTATACATTATACATTTTTACAGATATTGGTCCTTATCATGCAAAAATAATAAAAAATTACAATTTTTTTTTTCAAATAGTGATTTTTATAATTTTATTCATATTTATAGATTTTTTCATATACCGATTACTTATATTATGTATCTAAGTATCTTAAATATAATTTAACACTACTGCTAATTTATTATTATCTACTATAATATATGTACGATTTTGAAAATTTTAATAAAAAAAATATATTTTCGATAAGTTACTTGAATATTTTTTTATTTTTTGTCCAAATAACTGATTCAGGTATTGAGGTTCCACTGTATATAAATCGCTGCAAATAAACCTGTTACACTATATTATTAATTCACAAAGTATATACTAGATATAATATATATGTCTATGATGGTCGATGGTGTCATATATGTAGACATTATCTACATATATATAAAAAAGGTTCAAAGGTGATATCCGTCCACACCAAAACCCAAAAATAAAACTTTCTCTATTCTATCAATATATAAGTACATGTTTCCACCAAATGAGGTATATTATCCAATTCCACATTATATCCACAAAGCAATTCCTATTAAAGTACCTTTACTAAAAGCTGTAATAATTATGTACCTATATATACTGTATACATGTGCACATAGGCGTAGGTAGGGTGGTCAAATTTGTTGGGGGGGCTTTATTCCTTCCAGGAAGAGACATTTACGAGTTTTTGGGAGACTATGATTCAAACTGGGGGGGCTTAAATTCAGACTGGGGGCTAAGCCCCCCCCCCCGAGCCCCCCGCTACTACTCCTATGCATGTGCATAAAATATTTTCTTACTTACCTATCAATTCTATTTTATTGTAACACATTATTTTAAACTATATAATAATTTGACATTAGAAACTTTTGTTTTTCTTTTCTATCAATATCGATAACACCTTTTTAATCAGATCGAAAACTTTGAACATTCAAATTTCAATTCAAGGTTTGAAAGTTATGTATTTAAAATAATCATAATATAAGAATTGATATTACTAGAAAAAGGTAATAAAATAATGGTAATTATTTATTATTATACAGTGTACACTCACCTCGAGTTCACTCTTACAACATGTACCTAACATGTAAGCATTGTAAGCAATATTTATATATAATATTATACCTGTTACCTGTTTTAAGATTTTAAGTAAATAATTAATTACCCAGTTATAGTGTTTGTAGCATATATAAATGATAATAATGTAAAACAATACATAAATATTAAATATTTCAATAGTTTAAAGCTTCTATTAATTAATTTTGTTATACATTATCACTAAAATATCAGATGAATTTTTGTAAAACCCCATGTTACATCTTGACTTTTGAATAAATAAATAAATACTTATATAGGCAAACTGAATGCTTGAACGACTGCACTTCATTATTGGATTACCAATATATTAAAACAAAAATGTTGAATCAAGAAATGGAAAACTGTAATCGATTTGCAAACGATCTGATATCGAGTCTGTTAAAAAATCACAAAGCCATTTTCAAGACAGGCAACAATACGATTTACGTAAAAATGGACGAAACTCCGGAAAAAAAATCTACTACGGTTGAATTTTTTATGGACTCCATTATTAATTCACAAAAACAAAGCATAGTGAAGTTGAGAAGAATTTACAAAGAAATAACCATTATGATGAATACAATGCAATTGTTTGCAAAAGTATTGTAATCGTCTGGATGTAAAAAAAAATCTATAATTTAATATACATTTATACCTAATATGATTAATTATTATTAATAGTTAAAATATATAAGTAAATTTTAAATCTATAGTTCGTTGCTGCCTTGTTATTTACTTATAAACAAATATTGAAATTTATAACTAAACATTAGCTCTCATTCCTCATGTGGTTTTAATAAACCTTGCTATAGTTAATTTTTACATAACTTATTGTTAAAAAGATGTTAGTATTTATTTTTTAAATTTATTTAGGCCAGATTTAAATAAAAGAACCACTTATAAGAAACCTTGTGTTAAATTTTCAAGTGTTTTTGGGCACTCAAGATTTTTTTATCAACACTTTAAAAGAAAATACTCAGAAAATTATCAGAATTATTTTTTACTTACTATTATTCTTACGTATTAATTATTCGTATAATTTTCAAATTATAATTTTCCTATTTTCTTTTTACTCTGAAAATTATTTCCAAAAAATGAGTAGGTACCTATATACAATTTCTGTTGTATGTATGTAATATTGTAATATACTAATATACTAATAATATGTATTGGTATATGCCTTATTGGTGTCTACACGTTTCTACAATAATTTCGTCTGCTGTCACAGTTATCTGATCAGTGATCGGTAAAAACATACCTAATAAATAACTATTTATATTCTTTTAGAATGAATGTTAACTAAATTTTAAAGAATTTTATTCATTCCTATATAAAAATGACTTTAAAACATAAAAATACACTATAAATATCAAAAAATGATCTAAAAAGTAAAATAAAAGTTACATTGTTTAATTATTCTTTGGTGTTTGAAATGAACATAATTGTGCTTAGAAAGCAATGTTTTTGAAAATTCAGAAAAACGGTAAATTTGCATTTAAATCCACATCAAGTATCGAATAAAAAGTGTAGGTATTTAAAATTCTATTCAATTAATTTTTAGAAAAATGTTTGAAAGATTTTCAAATATAATAAAATAAAAATTGATTTTCATTTACTATCTAACCTAACCATGGTATGTTAGTATAGTAATAGGTAATAGCTAAAGTGACTACCTACAACGTTTGCATTGGCCATTGATATCATCCATGGTGTGAAATTTTATAAAATAAATTTAATTTAATTTAATAAATTTTACCATAAAAGCGTCCCGATTTTTTGTCACGCATACAAATCTACACTTATGACTTACCTAACCTAAGTAATCGCCCACGGCCTATCTCAGAATGTGTATATAGAGTCGACGATGAATTCATTATTATTGTTAACGCGTATGAGATGTGACAATGGTCCCGCGGGGTTTGAGGTATAGATCACTAGCTGCGTTCTAACTACGACTGATGCTAGTGATTCTCAACTACTCAAGTATTTAAAATATGTTAAAACATATCCAATAATAATAACCAATGGAAAAGTAGTATAATAAATCAGGCGCGCTGATTGGCTGTATGATGAGAAAGCCCACAGAATGCCGCGGCTCAATGTTGTTTAGTAATACGACGTTATTATTTTATACGTTATATAAAATAACATATTTCCCGGATGCGAAAGGAATGATATTAATGTGAGAAAAAATTGTGTATCGTGCATGATAATGCACGTCTTCTCACACCACATTGTATAGTGATATTAATGGTAATATAGGTATATATATCATTACATACTCATATAGGCTTAAGCGCAAATCCGGAAGTTCCAAAAAAATCTGAAAATCTCAGCCTGTCACCTAATTACGAATAAGTACCTACCGGCTACCGCAACTAAACGAGATAGTACGTATAAGTTACAGCCATTGCAACGTAGGTAGTTATCGTGATCATGGTAAAAGCCAATGTTTACCGCCAATGAGTGACCACTGACCAATGATGACAAATGACAATCCTATATAGGTACTTGGCAAACGGCGAGGGTAGAAATACGAAAGTGACAAGTTAGGTCTGTGCAAGGACGCCAAGGTCCTGACTTACAGCGTTTAAAGTTTGAAATTATCAAATTATAAATCTTAACGATTTTAATATAAGTACACTATATAATATATAATCAGTGGCGTATTTAACCTAACCAGGGATACTGGACCCCCCCCCCAGAGGAAAAAAACCTATACATATTCCTGCAATATAGTTAAGTAATAAGAATAGAAATTGGTATTGTGTGTATTCTGATGACGATTTCCAAGTAATGGCTAAATATAATGTGTGATACAGGTAATATGTATATAGTTATCATGGTTTATATAAATTACTTAAGTATGTATAAACTGTGGACCCCCCCAGAACATTTTTGAAAATACGCCACTGTATATAATACATATGTATACGTCGAAATTCAAATTTTACAGGAGAGACACAAAATTTATTTTATGTTACTATTATTGTATTCCCTTTTCGAAATAAATTAAATAAACCTAGGGCCTAGTATCCCTAAACTTATAAA
The DNA here is from genome assembly GCA_009835225.1 of Aphis craccivora. Lineage (NCBI taxonomy): Eukaryota > Metazoa > Arthropoda > Insecta > Hemiptera > Aphididae > Aphis > Aphis craccivora. The sequence goes on from VUJU01002500.1 coordinate 25,275, forward strand.
TAGGTAGGTAATACAAAATAAGATGCAATACATTTTTAATAATTAAATTTCTAATAAATATAGCTGATATAACTATAATAATATTTTCACAAGTTAGTTTGCTTTTGAATTAGGTATATAGTTACCTACTACAAAAAACTTTACCAAAATAGTGTTGTCGATTACTGGCTAGTGGCTTAGTGTAAAAACTCCGGTAAAATAATTTTTTTTTTATTACAAATTATATCGTATTATCTTCATCTTTTCATTATTTAGTTTTACATGTTAGATATGTGTAATGTGTTATTATTTGAGTAAATGAAATTTTCTTTGTCGAATATAGACGGTAAAAATATAGATTTTTAGGATACACTATACACTTATATTGCTAAGTAGGTAGTAATTAGGTACATGGATAAAATTATTTTTATTGGAAATGTTCGACGTTCAATAAAAAATTCAAATAATTGCCCTAATTAATAAAATAAAAGGTAATAATAATAATAATAATAATTACAACAACAATTTTAATATCGTTTCAAATTAGTTTTAAATTGTTCATTTTTCCTTAAATTCTTTTTACCAATTACCATAATGTACAATGTACCTACTCTTGCCTGTTTGCCCTGCTCTTATAAAAAAAAAAAAAAAACATTATTGTGAAACTAATAGGTAACAAAGGTAACCATATTATTCACATGCTCGTCGATCAGAATCTTAAAATAAAAGCATTTAAAATACTATAAAAAATACTTGACATTGAAACTATTGAAAAAGTATTCAATACTAAAAAATTATAAAAATTAAAAGAACTTGAATACTTTAATTCAACACTTGACTTATTTCTTTGACCTACCTGGATTAATTTATGATTTATTTTATTGATTGAAACTCGAAAGCTAATATCCTAAATAGTAAATTTACATATTACATATTGTGTTAATATGATTCGTAAAGTTACTGCAACTGTGTACCATTAATTCGAATTTGATACCGCACATTGGTCAGTACTCAGTAAACAGCGCAGACTGAGATATTTTAGTCCATGGTAAATAGTATTTAACATTTTAATTTTTAACTATTAAATTTTATCACAGTATTGACAGTATTTACAGAATTTAACAAACAAAAACGACATAAGTATTATTTTTACTGTTTGTTATTAAAAAAAAAAAAAGTGATAACGTTTTTTAATAAATACCGTCAATACCAATAGTATGTAACTATCCCTAATGGGTTTAAATTCCTATACACGAATAATGCATCATTATTGAAGTTCCTATTACAAGTTATAACTGCAATTAGAAATTAAATCGAATACAGATGGCTTCTACTTCAGGTCCGTCAGGATCTGAAAATCCCACCGATAACTTGAAAAAAGAACCATCCAAAGGTATTCTAAAGCCTTCTGTCAGTTATGAAGAAAAAGAGTAAGTTAATTAGGATAATAAATAGTTTTAATTCTTAAGATACATTATATAATATTCCTTTTATTTTGTATTTTAGAAAACAGAAAAAAAATACGAATAAGTCTGCTAAATGGGACGAGATGAACATATTAAAGACTTTACATCCACCAGATAAAGACTATGGTCACATGAAAGTGGATGAACCAAAAACACCATACGAACGGGAAATTAATGAAGATGATGACGAAATGGACGGTGGTGTAAATGCAGAAGAGCTGAGAAAAAGGTATATAATATAACTAATATTATGATTGATATTAACTTTTAAAAATTAAAATTAATTTTTTAAATTTACAATATTCATATTTATTTATTTTACGAATGTCTGTAATAGACCATACCTACCTACTGTAAAATATCATTTTATTATGAAATTCAGCTTCATAATCACCATCCAAATCTCTTCAATTAAGAACATGCAGTCTCTTAAATCTTGATAATTTTAACAAATAAATATAAATTTGGTTAATTTACTAGGATCGAAGAAGGCGGTAGACGGAGAAGTAGTTCATTTCAATCAGAAGAAGAACCTGAATCTGAAGATGAATCTCCAGAAGACAAAAGTTTGTTATTTGTTACCTAAAATTGTTAACATATTTAATACCTAATTCTAATTATATACATTTTATCATTTTAGTTACAAGAGAGATATTTGAAAAAAAAAGAAAACAACATTATAATGAATTTCAGACTGCAAAAATACTGGCCAAACAAATGATGGATGAAGATGAAGATGAAGATGAAAATGATGATAATAATAAACAAAATGAAGCTAGTCTGGTATAAAGTTCATTTATCTTGTTTGTATGTTTTATGAAAACTTATTGCACAATATTGAAGAACAAAAATTTATTGTGATTTATTATATAGTTATTTTATTGAGGTAACCTTTTGCATACTTGGCAATTTGTTAACTACAAATATGGATTACTTATCATTTCATGTATTTTTCAAATAATAATAATAAAAAAATTATTGATCATAAATCATTACTTTTAATATGGGAAATTTTCATAGCTTATTTGAAGCACATATAGTTAATTTTTATAAAATAGCTTATAAACTTTAAACATGTCGCCTAACACAGAATTTATGTAAAAATTATATTACAAATATAACATTCAATATTTTTAAGTGTATTTTAATTATTTATTCTGCTATATTCTTGTTTTCAGTTTTTAGATAGGACAATGCATGCTCATTGCTTAATGAGACATAATACAATTAATTGTTTTATTCTTAATGTTATTTATATAGTTACATTGTTTTTAGTCGAGTTTCATATTAAAATACAAATATTTTGTTACGATTTTCATTGTCAATGTAGGTTAAAATAAATTTTATAAAAATAATTAAATTATAAATTTTTAGAGTAATAATAATTAATAACTGTTTTATTAATTAATATGCATTTAACACTGTTATTTGTTGAGATAAAAACACCGGTTCAGCTTTAATTAAAATTTAAAATGTGTTATTTCATTTTCAACCATGACTTTTAGTGTCATTAAACAATTTATTGAACAATGTTTTTAATGGTTTAAGAAAATTTGGTGTGTACAAAAAAAAAAAAAAAATATATAAATACATTCATCTGTTTAGAATATATAATTTGTTGTATTGTTTCATATGGTCACGTTTGGAAAGATAACACATTTAATTATTGAATAACAAAATAAATATAAATATTTTATTTTGAATGGATGGATTTCATTAATGATTATCTTTATGCATAAATAATAATACATAATAATTTTAATGTTATAATAGTCCCATAGTAAATTTGAACCTATGATTATAATTCCTCATCCTTAAATTTATTTAGTACTTGATCTTGTTTAACATAGATTTGTGAAAATTAATAATGCTAGGATCTTTGTTTTTATACCTAGTTTGTTGACAAATTCCTAGACTATATTTTTCTTTTTGTAGACAGTTGAAATTTTTTTCACTGAAAAATAAGACATAAGTTTATAACTTTCCAATAATGAAAGCATCAGTGGCGTAGCTAGACAATTTTTCTTGGGTAGGCCAGATATTTTGATGGAATAAAGATTATCAATGAATATTTTTATTAAATAAAAAAATGATAATATAATACAATCATTTTTGGAGAAAAGTGGGTCGGCCAAGGCCTACCAGCTGGCTATGCCACTGGAAAGCATCTTAATTTCAGAAACTGTAAGTTTCAAAAATATATTTATTTTACAAGATTATTGTTATAGATTTTCATTTAAGAGTTTGTATGTTCCTTATGTATGTTTTAATTTTGAAAGTATTAAGAAAATAAATTGTGTCAAGTGTTACATAATTATAAATCCAGAGACTACATTGTATATTAGATTTTTTCTATATGTATAAGAAACACTATAAAAATTATAGTTTGTAATACTTTTATCCTCTAATATTAAAATAATAAATTATGAACTGTTAAACTGTAAGTTTTATATATTTATAACATGACATATTTACTAACAACTTTAGTTTAAAAAATAGTTTTATTTAACATGTATAATATAATGTGAATGTTGTATGTTTATAATTTTTTCATTTATGAAGTAACTATAGTGTTATGATAATTTAATATTTCTATCTATCACAATTTATTTGTTAGATTGTGTATGAGATTATTAATTTTTTTGATTTAAACAAAGTGTTAATTTTAAATAGAAAATATTTCATAATATATTTGATATAGTGTTTGTTATTTTGTTAACTATTAACCATTATTAGTTAAATAGTCGAATAGATTGTTTAAATTATAATTTTGAGTTATAAAATAATAATAAGTAGGTAATAACAATAATTGTTAATTAACAGTTTTATCTTATAGGTAAAAAAAAAAAAAGTAAAGTAATGTACAATATTTACCATACATTATACATATTATAAAAAATTTTTATTGACTCTTTTGTATACTAAATAAATATGTTGACTAGATTTTTGTCCTCAATCAATGAGTCGCGTATTACTATTATATGTTGTCTAAAAATTGCATTGACCAATTTTTTTATATTTTTATTTTATGAACTCTTAAGTTAAACAAATTTATACTTATTGTTTTATTTCTTTTCAAAAGCTCACTAGATATTTTAAGTGTGCCATTTATTAAAATGTAAATTAGATTATCATTGTGACAAAAAGGTTGAGAACCACCAAACTAGAATAGATAATTACATTAATTACTAGTTAGAAAGGACAATTTAATAACCAATTACATGTTATATGAAACACATAAATTATACCTTATCTGTGATAAATATTAATTATTATTTATTTCAATTGAAACGTAATTAACTGTTTTTCTTAGTTTATAAAATATTTTTATTGTTGAAATTCTGGAGAAACCTTTGCTCTCATAGGTCCTTGCTAGAAAATAAATAATTGTATTCTTAAATAAATAAATGCAAACCAATATATATTGGAAGTTATGATAAACTAGTGTTTTAACATTGTAAATGCTCATAATTCATAACAATATACTAATATAAGTAAATTGTTAAAACTTTTGTTAGATGTAGTAAAATTTTAAAAATCCATTCAAATTGTAATTTTGTTCACCTGGCGTACAAAATTTTAGTTTATAACAAAACTTAAAAATTGTATTAAAATTATTTTATTTATTATTAAGTTTAAGTAGTACTGTTCACTTTTATAGTTGTTAGCTGTTGCTAGAATGATATGCTTAATATCATTTTAAAATTAAAAAATAAAATAAAGTATTTTGAAACACAAAATATCATATCATAATGTATTCAGTAATCAAATTAAAGTACTATAAAATCAGGGTTGTATTTAAAGATAAAGTTAATTATATTTTAATCTGTATTTACACTAACACATAACAAATGTATTCAATTTGACTAGCAATAAATCATAATTATATTTAAAATGCATCTGATGAATATATGTTTAATTATTTTAATATTATATTATTGTTATAAGTACTCATTAACGCTAAAAATATTGTGTCTGAACTTTACTTCAGTGGTGCACAACCTTTTTTGATCCAAGACCCTAAAAATTATTTTATTTGATAATACGACCCCACCCCTTCCTACCAACATCATGTAAGACTATATTATGTTAATTATATAATAATATACATAGTATATAACTTTTTCATTTTGAGTAAAATTATAAGCGATTCCCTAATAAACTTTCATGACCCCCTTAGGGGTCGGGACTCCCACGTTGTGCACCACTGCTTTACTTGACAAAATATAAACAACAAACCAACGGTTTTATATCTTCTTTTTACCTTCTAAGCGACATGCTACTTTTTGGAGACTGGTACCATTTCACATGGTAAAGTGTCAAAGATAGTTCTTAGTTAACTAGACAAGTATAGTTACCCAAGGGGTGAAGGGGGGTTGGTAATTACAGGCCAGCTTGTTCTAGAGTCGTATCGCCACCACACGCTAAAATGTCCAGTGGTTACCTCGGTATCCAACCCAGGACCGCGCATGCCAGAACATTAGTTCAGAATCAATCGCCAACTGGTGACACCTATTGCATTCTAGCCCAAAGCTGATCACTTTCAAACCATGTTTTAATTTTTAGCAGACATAAGTCAAAAGCATTTTTTTTTCATTCTCAGCATAATATTTACAAAATAGAAATTTCTTCTAAAAAAGATAAAATATTATGCTTTAATTATTGAATTAATTAAGCTTTTAATTTATTTATATTTTTTTAAAACTAAAAAAAAATTGAAATGTAGTGCATTAATTAGATATTAAATGACTGTAAAAATGACTGCAGTAAATATAAAATATATAAAAATGCTTTAAACCCATTTAAGTTAAAAATTATATTATACTCCGGCCCACGAGAGATCAGTACCGCTATTCGACCAAAACTTGTCCGTTTTTGCGCATCTTTCATTCAACCGCCTATCGACAGCGGCACATAGTGGAGGAAATGGTTCCCTGCACCGTCTTCTGCATGCGCGTGACGGTACTGATCTCTCGTGGGCCGGAGTATAGTTTGTTTTTGACACCTTAATTATAATAAAAACAATAATCATATAATTATAGACAATAAATTATATCAGTCTAATGTAAAATGTTTTGAATATTAATTGTTTGATTTTCAAAATGTATAAACTATAATCTATTAGGTATAATAATGTGGTTTAGGATATGTAAAAACTGATATATTATGGGCTGTATTCAAAAAAAAAAAAAAAAACATATGAATATAAATATTTATAGTACTTTATACTAATTTATAGTTAATAATTAATAATCATACAAATATCTGTTATTAATGTTATTGAATGATTGCTAGAAACAAAATAAAAAAAAACTATTGAAGCATACATTTTACATTTTTTTATATAAATATGTCATTGAGTATAATAGAAAAAATCTCAAATTAATTTGTCTTAAGGATGCAATTACAAATCAATAAATGTATAAAGTAGGTTATACATATATTTTGTTATATTATTATAACAGTAATAAAATCTTTTGTGTTACATAAATATAATTTTTTTAAAAAATTAAATATGGTTAGTTTACATTTTATAGTGTAGTAGTGACATAATTAGTAATTCTTTATGAGAAGTTCGACATAAGAAGTCAATTTGGCCACATGGATTTTTTCCTATAAACAAACATAATAATAAATTAAATAAAAAAAAGAAACAAAAACAAAAAGAATACAACTCAAAAAATATTAAAGTTGTATTGGACTTTTGTGTTCTTTTACATACACTTATAACAATATTTTAACTTTAAAAGATTATAGTATAAAAAATATAGCTTCATTATCTCATCATCATTATAATATTTTTTTTTAGGGGTATGTTGGTCATAAATAAACCTTATAGTTGTATATTATACAACTGTAATTTTTAAATGAAATGCACTTTAATTAACATTTAGAGACAAATTTAAAAATGGCATACATATACTCAAATAGACAATAGACATTGAGTATAATTATCATGCTAAAAAAATTAAATTAAAAATTAAAACTTGTATTTTTTTTTCAAATTAAGTAGAACACAAAAAAAAAAATTGATATGATACAAATTTTATGAAAAAATGTTAATTGATATTACCTAATATAAATGGGAATTGCTATTATTGTAAAAAAAAAAAAAAAATAATTTAAAAAAACCTGGAAAAGTCAGAGTTACTGTATAGTAGGTTCGGCCAGTAGTTCAGGTATAGTTTTGAGTATACATAGTTTTTGAGCACATCATTACAATTGATGAGTTAAATTTGAATCCATTAATAATTTGTTGCATTCGAAAAATGATTCTTAACAAAAGTCATATACAGTCCAAACAGTATAACAGTCCATTTGCTTGTATTTCAAAGAATATATTATTATATTTTATATTTCTATTAGTAATGCAGTAGTATGTTTTTTCAAAAAACAAACCACATATTCACATAGTATGTTAGATATAGGCAGACATTAATATAATATAGTTAAATTTTAAATTGTTGCATTCCAAGTGCCAACAACAATCAAGAATTTTTAATATTGAAATTTAATGTCAAAATTAAAAAAAAGAGGGCAAGTGGATACCGTTCTGCTGTGCATTAGGTGCCGTGTGGATCACTACTATAAATTATAGGAGGATTAAATTTAAATCCAATGATAGGTATCATTGTATACGAAAAACAATTCTGAACGGAGATGATTTGCCAGCCTAGAATATAAATTCCAGTGGTTGGTGAAAAAGTTGGTTTATGTTTTAATGGCCTGAATACATCAAAATTAAAATTTTCTTATAATTATTATTAGCTAAACTTATGGAAAATCTTGTATTACATTTTCAACTCTTAGCTACTTATACAAAAATTTGTATGAATTATACCTACAAAATAATTTGCAAACATTCATGCTTTTGACGAATTTTTGTCAATATTTGAACTTCAAATGCTAATAAAAAAAAATTGGGCCTATGTATTCTTATAATTTTTTAATCACTATAAGAATAACTTATGAGGAACTTTGCATTAAATTTTCTAGTATTTTGATAGGGCCAAAAAAATTTTATTGACACTTAAAATATATTTTTTCAGAAAAATTGAAAATTTCAGTTGTTTATAAATAACTTAAAAAAAGTCAAAATATTTTGAAATTTAAATCACATAAAGTAAACGCGAATTTTGATAACTCGTAAAATTTTCAAGTATCTACGACTCATACTTTTTGAATAATAACAAATATTTAAAATCGTTTGGGATAAGTCGTTATTGTTACCATAGGCGTAACTAGTCCTTTATGTTAGGGGGGGGGGGGGTTGGAGTTCTAAAAATGTTTTATACCAAAATAAAGTACCTACCTATGGGAACCTAATTACTCTCACATAGTTATATGTTTTAATTTAAATGAAATGTATAAAAAAAAAATGATGAGTAAAATATAGATTGATTAATAATTAATAATGCATATAAAAGCTTTGTTTTACCTGAATGCCATACAGATACAATATACAAATTACAAATATAAAATGTAGTATGTATATTGTATATTATACCTAATATAATAGTTGATAATATTCAACATCAAAAATTATAAGTATGAAATATAGGTATACTTTTTTATTTCGATATTTTTAAACATAAAAAATAAATTATTCAATACCGTTGTTATTATGTATAATATTGTATTAATATCTATACTATCTAGTATTATCATGCCTATATAGTTTAAAATAAATATCTCTCCATGCATCGATTCAATAATGTATAATATTTAAAAATAGATTAATTTGAATAATGTCAATCCAATGTTCTATAAAAACAAATCAAAAACATACGTTTTATGTCTTGTAAGTGTTATTGATATAAATATAACTGTAACAACAATCTGTAAACAAATATGTCAAATGTCTAACCGATAATATAATATATAAAAATAATATCAAGCAAACACAATTTGATAAAACTTTTTTTTTATTAGATAATTATTTGTTTATATTATATTATTATGAAACATTAACATTATATATTTTTTACATTGTAGGTAAAAATAAAAATAATACTAATATAGTAATATGTTTAAAAGCACATATATATTATATACAAAATGTCTGTGGGGCTTTAAGAAATTCTAAGGGGGCTGAAGCCCCCCCCGAGCCCCCTCCTAGTTACGCCTAAAATCGTTACGCTATTTCGTAAAAATTTAAAATTCAAACTCACTTAAAATTTTTCCTATAATGATGTTACGAGTTTTTTCTATAGCTATTTGAAGGATAACTTAGCGTTGTAATTTTAATCTTTAGTTATAAACACAAAAAATTTTATGATTTTTCAACTTCAAAATTACTTGCAACTTTTCGAGTTTTCGACAGATTTCGTAAAAATTCGAACTATAAACGCTTATAAAAAAAATTGCGACTAACAATTTTTAATTTTTTTAGCTACAATAAAAACAACTTATAAGGAACCTTGTATTAAATTTTCAAAACTTTTTGGTCATCCAAAAATTTTTTATCGACACTTAAAAAAAAATTTCTCAAAAAAATCAAAAATTTCAGTGGTCAATAAATAACTCAAAAAAAGTCAAAAATTTAACTATATATAGATAACACTGACATTAACATTTGGTGAAAATTTCAAGTATTTACAGTGATTAGTTTTTGAATTGGTCCAAAACTGGTTTTGAGAAAAATTCCCGTTTTTCCATCATTTTTTTTTTTTCTCGATTATTTTGAAAACTGTTGGTAAAATTTTAACTTTTTGACCTCTTTAATGCACCAAGGAAATTCACTTTTACATCGGAAACCACTCCTATAGTTTGAAATTGGAGCATTATTTCGACTAGTTTTGCTGTACACACACACACACACACACACACACACAAAAACATACATCATTGTAAAATCAATACATTCATCACTTCGTTCAGAATCTAAAATATGTGTCCTTTAACAGGTAATATCATTGATTATAAATATTTTTTATAATCAATGGCAATATGTTTGTTCTATGTAGCATATTCATATTGAAGTATAAACATAATCAAAAAGCTTATTGACATGAAGACAGATCTATAACAAATCCACATTTATATTAATAACTCGATTTTTCATTAACTTATAGGATCAAAAATTGGCTTAAAACCTGTTTCACTATGTATTATTTATCAAAAAAAAAAAAATCATCAAGATAATTGGATGATCGTTGTGTGGATATATTACATACGATGTAACTATGTATTAAAATTGTTATCTGCATAATAGTTACTGAGAAAGTGAAAAATTGTTAAATAAATGTGGGTGTATTTATTATATCTGGGTATCAACATACCAAATCCTATATATGTACTATGTAGTTGGGCCTTTTTTTGTATAAATATGGGAACTCGCGTCGTATGCTATCTACTTGGAAAATGTATCTACCACAATTGTGTGTTGGCGTTGTATGTTATCTACAATTTTCCAACCTCGCAATCTATGGATTGTAGGTGTCGTCTGGGTATCTGGGCATTATTACATTAAAGAACTTTTTTTCATGTTTTCAAAAAACTGGTCACTTAAATTGCTGTAAGCTCTCCATTCGTCTGAGTGAATTGTTGATCCAACTTCTTCTTCACGTTGAATAATTGGAAGTAACGTAGCTCTATCTCTCTTTTCAACTATAAAAAATCTATGGTCAGTAACCGATGGACCCT
>VUJU01002501.1:0-15234 GCA_009835225.1 Aphis craccivora
AAAAAAAAAAAAAAAAAAAAAAATATATATATATATATATATATATATTATAATTATTTCCTAAAGATGGTGTATACATGAAAACATAATAATCTAACTTAAAATCATTAACTAATTTAAAAGCTTGACCATCTTCCCAATAAAATTTAAAAGTAAAATAGTAAAATAATTTTAAAATATTTAACTAAAAACATACTCTGTACTATATAGTGTTCATGAGCCAATATAAAGATTTTATCGTCTAGCATCACCTTCTTATCCTCATAGCTATTGTAAGCCAAATTCATCATGCTGATTGTCATACGTTGATGTTTGAAAGACCTAATAGAGATATTATATATAGCATTAGGTTGTGTATGAAGATGCCGTGAGTGGTGAGTAGAGTTCATGTCTTGATATAAATGTATGTAGTTTGAGAATCAGGAAATTATATAACCATATATTGTTGTAACATCACACTGAAGGTAATGTAGTCTGGAAAAAATTAAGGATTTCTATTTTTCAGGTGCTATTGAAAAGAAGAAAGAAGATAAGATAGTTGTCTCTTGTTATGGAACGTATGTGAATGTAATGGCAAAGCGGGAAAGAAAATGTGAAATTGTGTAAGTGAAAAGTCGAAAGATAAAATTAGAGATAAAAAGTAAGATATTTAGTGCTTTTAGGAGAGATATTAAAAGAAAAACATTTAAGGAGTGAAAGGCATCGCAAACATCAGGCCACATAAGGTACTCACTACTCGTTATTATTGAAAATTTATCAATATCATCAATATAATAAAATTGGCAAGGCAGTCTATGGTACCTATTCGCCTGAAAGCGTATAGATTATTGAGTAAAATTGAGTTAGATTCTAACCTCTAGTCGAGTCTGTTTTTGAAGATGTGTTAGACTACTTTACAGAGTGTAGAAGACGGAAAGAACTGTTATAGTGAGCTTTTAGATTGAGTATTAATTTGTATTTGGTCAAAGATAAGAGGGTGAAATTTTAATTAATTAGATTATTAAGTATTATTAGTAACAGTTCTAATGCGTTGGTGGGTAGTTAGTTTAACATAGATGGGATATATTGTCGATGCCGCAGTTTAAGTTCGTAAGAGTTAATGGTAAACTAACATAGTTAACAGAAGAGAATAATTATTGTGAACAGGTGATAAGCTTACTTGTCTTTTGAATCATATGTATAATTGAATACTATAGCATTGCATTTCTAAATTTGAGGATCGCCTTGAATAGGTGCCGTGATGATCAAAAATAATAAAATGCTGATATACAAAATGAACTTTTTTATTTAAAATGTATTATTGAACAAAACAAAATAATTAAAATAGTAACAATAAAATAAGGATATAAATAAAATTAATTGACATTATAAAATAAATTATTGGTGTAATTGTTGATCGATATTTTTAATGTTCATATTTGTTCATAATATATAAAGAGAGGTTGTGATTGATTACATTTTATACATATTTTGGGAATCGTTACTTTAAAAATTTGAGGAACGATGCTATAGTACACATTTCATAAGAAATTATGACACAATAATTAATAAGTATGCTTAGATCAAGGTAAAGAATGAGTAGTGAACATTGTACTACTTAAATCAAACTATTGAAGTATTTTTAGTTTTCACAAGTCTCTTCTCAGAAAAGTCGAAAGTCAAAGTCTTCGAATATTGATAAGAATTAATCAGAATGCAAAACTATATTACGTAGCACATAAACTTGTACATAAAGTAACCAAAACCACGATATAAATATCATGCATATCATTCTACAATATAGTTTTATAAAAAACTGTAATGTTGCATTGTGGTCTTTTTCTTCTATCAACTAAAAAAGTTTGATGGGCATTCGATATTTATTCGTTTGCTTAACTGGTCTGTCCGGGACTTGTAAACACAATAAACAAAAGGATTGCACCCATAGGAACGCTTACTGCGAATAATTAAACGGAACAAGAAAAATAATGCTTATAAATACCACAAAAAGTGATAGTTGTATTACTGTATTGTATAATCAACAAATCAGATGTATTAAATAATTCCATGCATAAATTACTATGTACGTTTCTAAAATCTGTAAAATATAACTTTGATTTATTATCAAAGCGATAACAGGGTTTTAACAACGATTCGTGTAGATTGTAGAGCGAAATAGCCGACCAATTGCTAGTTAACTGGATTTTATTAAGACAAAATATAAATATCAACACACACTTGTCTGGAAGTACGAGGTTAGATATAATGTGTTCACCTTAAACTATAACGTAAAGTAAACAACAGGCATAATAGATACCTTGCATGTATTGTATAAAAAAAAATTGAAACATATTTTTCACATAAATCAGAAAGGATATGTAGCAAAATGTAGGTACATAAATAATGTAATTTTCACCACTCAAATATGAATAATATGACCTGACCGCGACAGCAATAATGGACAAGTTGATGATCCCGCGATTCGGAACGACAACCGCGGATGATGTGGAATCTCTTGTCGATGATATTAAAGAAAAGGTTAACTTGAGACAACCCGATCACAAATCCCACCTCGTGTTCATACGAGATTTTTTGCATGATTCAAAGACGGTGAACGAGCACGACGTTATGCTCAGTTCGACCGTTGGAAAAAGACAAAAAAATATAATATTCGCGGACGCCGGGCTGGCCATCGGCTGTCGCATTGTCACTGGACAGTGGAGAGGGAAGCTTTGCCGGACATCTTATCTCCACCACACCTGTTTTAATCCGAGCAAGTAAAAATAGGTGGCCAAAAAAACTGTTCCGCGATCGAATAGGTACCATACATTTTATCAACCGCGGCATGTGTGATTAACTAATCATATTATGTATCATGATAATATAAGCATCAAGATAAAGAGTAAATATAAATTCTTTATCTCGATAAATATAAGAATAATTATTATAAATTTATTATTATATTTTTTTTTTAAAAAAGTAAATTTTTGGCACGTAGTATTCAAAAGGTTTTCCACCACTGGTATAGGGTAAGGTATAAATATCAACAGAAACGTATTTGAAAGAACGAGGTAAGACTTAATGTGTTGCATCTTGCACTATAACAAGTAAAACATAAAATATTTAATTATAAACAATTTATTACAATATAGATATCTTGCACATGTACAATATATTATAACAATAGATTAAAACTTCCATATTTTATATTTGAATTTATCATTTATATCAGGAATGAAGTATAGCAAAATGTAACATAAAATAAATGAAATGTAATATTATAAGTTAGTAGATACAAGCAATTTACTGAAGATAATAACTTAGTCTATAAACATTGGCTGTTTAATATATTAAAATTATATCAGTAAAAATTACTTTTAGTTAACAATTAGTATGAATAGTATGATAGGCATAACTTAAACCAATTAAGAACATTTTAATCATTGCACTTTATTGACGACATTGCTTTTATTCGACGGTAGTGAAGTTTGTGTGTTCATTGGTTTAAATTTTAAACGCTTTACTATGAAATTCGGTAATTTAAACCAATATGTCCTATCAAATACAATTTTATTAGAGAAATTTCCATTTACTACACATTCTATTCTATTTTTATTATTCCAATCTTTATAAAGAGTACAAATAATATTAAAATAAAAATTTTTCCTAAACCATTCCAACACATTTTTCATCACTTTGTTACGTCTATAAAATGTTTTGAGGCGCGAACTACAGTGTGCCAATTTAGCTCTGAACGATCCTGATTTTTGCGTACGCGTCTCATTTCCTGTAGTTTTGCTTTGACTATAAATCTAAAAAATAAAGCATTGTGAAATAGTAAATTTCTGCTCTTATACAAATAGTATTAGGTAATTAAAAAAAGAGTGGTCAAGTGGGTACCGCTCTATAGTAGGTCACTATAATGGATGTATACAATTTGATTCAATGATAGGCATCATTGTATACGAAAAACGATTCTGAACGAAGATGATTTGTCAGCCTAGGATATAATTTCCAGTGGTTAGTGAAAAATGTGGTTTATGTTTTAATGGCCTGAATACACCAAAATTTAAGTTCTTTCGTAATAATTGTAAGCCAAACTTATGAAAAATCTTGTATTAAATTTTCAAGTTTTTTTGGGCACCCAAAATTTTTTTAATAACACTTCAAAAAAAATTCTTAAAAAAAATCGAAAATTTCAGTTATCTATAAATAGCTATACAAATTTAACCTTGTATAGATAACTCTAATATAAACATGTGGTGAACAATTTCAAATATTTACAGTGATTAGTTTATAAGCATGAGTTATCATCATATAAAAATCAAAAACTGGTTTTGTGTAAAAATTCCCGTATTTTGTCATTTTTTTAAATTTTTTTTAAAAGTGTTGGAAAATGTTTATTTTTGACCATTATAATGCACCAAGTATATTCACTTTTCCATTGGAAACAACCCCAGAAGTTTGAAATTGAAGCATTATTTAGACAAGTTATTCTGTACATAGACACAATAACAACAAGCGGGTAAGTGGACACCGCTCTGCTGTACATAAGGTGCCGTATGGATCATTATTATAAATTATATACCTACAAAATAATTTGCAAATATTCGTGGTTTTGAAGAATTTTTGTCAATATTTGAACTTCAAATGCTAATAAAAAAAAAAAGTTGTGACTATGTATTCTTATAATTTTTTAATCACTATAAGAATAACTTATGAGGAACTTTGTATTAAATTTTCAAGTATTTTGATCAAGTATTTGGGTCAATTTAGTAAATTGTATCAACACTTCAAAATGAATTTTTCAGAAAAAATTTTAGTTGTCTATAAATAGCTCAAAAAAAGTCAAAATGTTTTAAACATTTGACTGTATATTTAGATAGGTAATACTAATATAAACATTAAGTAAAAATTTCAAGAATTAACAATGATTAGTTTTTGAATTACAACCATATACCTAAAAAAATCAATTTGGTCGAAAACTGGTTTTGCGTAAAAATGTTCATCATTTTTTTTTTCTCGATTTTTTTGAATACTGTTAGAAAATGTTTACTTCTGACCTCTATAATTCACTATTCCATCGGAAACCACTACCCAAAGTTTGAAATTGGAGCATTATTTTGACTAATTATGCTGTACACAGACACAGACAGAAAAAAAACAAATTTAATCTTTATTAGGTACGCGACCCCCCCCTCCCTAAAAAAAATGTATGCCGTGATAAATAAGATTTTTACTATAATCCATTTTATCATTGAGTTTTTATAAAATACAATACGAATACAATATACTGAATAATAATAACTTAATTAATAAATAAATAAAATAAATTATACAAAATACAAAAAAATAGTATAATAGAAAATTTAGTGTGAACTTTGATTTTGGACACTGTTGCATAAAATTTCCCACTGGGGTACAATTTTAGATAAACTAATGCGCATGTCATGTGTGACATCTAATCTGTTTCTTTGTTTTGTTTTAATATTGGCCATGGTAGAAAATCCTTTTTTGCACAAATAAGTGGTAGGAAAAAGTAATAGTTTTTTTATTGCATTAATTGAAGGTTCTGGATATTCGTTATATACTGCACACCAAAAATCTTCAAGAGTTTTATTTTTAAATTTATGTTTGTAAGTTTTATCACAAGAAAGATCGATACCTAATCTGAGTTTCAAGAAGCGTATTGAAGTTCAACTCTTCAATAGAAAGAGTAAAAGAATTTTCAATCCATTGAAAATCGTCACGAATATCTTTTGGGAAATAACTATTCAATGCAACTGATATTTGATTTAAATGAAATAAAATAATTGTTATGATATCATTGACATTCCTTGAGTCAACTTCTTCTAGAAACTCGCTATGTACAAAAACATATCAATATTTCCTATTTCTACTTTTTTTTTTTTTTGTAAATAATAATTTTTTTTTTTAAACGAAGCAATTTTTTTGATTGATCAAAAATATCAAAATTTTTACCTTGCATCGACAAATTTAAATTATTAGGCATGGTAAAAATATCTACTAAATATGCCAAATTTATCAGCCATTTACTGTCACAAAAATAGTTTTTCAAATCGGAATTTTCGTTGTTGAGAAATTCTAAGACTTCGTGACGAAGTTGAAATAGTCTGAATCGGCATTTTCCTCGAGAAAGCCAACGCACTTCTAAATGAAGTAAAAGTGATTTAACTTTTTGATAATTTTCTTCACAGAGTTTGTAAAACAGTCTACTATTTATTGCTCCAGATTCAATAAAATTAATAATTTTAACAGATTCACTAAGAACTTTATTTAATTCAGTTGACATTTTTTTTGACACAAGTGCCTCTCTGTAAAGTATACATGCATTGAGTCCATTCGGCATCTGGGGCTACTTCTTTTATACGTCGTACCACATCAACATGTTTACCCGTCATCCATGCCGCACCATCAGTAGTTACACCTACACAGTTTGTCCACTGAATATTGTTTTCTATAAAAAAATTGTCTAAAGAGCTATAAATATCTTTACTGGTTGTCGTTGTACTCAAGCTGTTGCAGTACAAAAAATCTTCGTGAATATTATCGTCATAATAATACCTTATAAATACAGATAATCTAGCTTCATTTTGAACGTCTGTACTTTCATCTAATTGAATAGAAAATAGAAATATGGGTTTTGAGCTTAGTCTGTTTAGTAATTGTTGTTCTATGTTTTCGCTTATATCAACAATGCGTATCTGAACAGTATTGTTTGAAGCTGGTATTGTTTTTAATTAATTTGCCGCTTCTTTTCCTATTATTTCACAACACATATCTATTGCAGCGGGCAGAATAAGATTTTCACCAATAGTATGAGGTTTATTATTTTTAGCAATTCTATATGCTAATAAATATGAAGCCTTCACAGCAGAAACTGTAGCGTGACAATAGGTCTTCATTGAATATGTACTACTTTTAAACCGGTCATTTAAGCGTTCAAAATATTCGGTAGGTTTGTTTTTTACATTTGGGTGTTTGGTATCAAGATGCCTTTTTAATTTGGAAGGTTAAAACTTTCATTGGCTAAAATTTTCCACGTACATCACATTGTGATTGAACCATTTTATTATTTTCATAACGTCGAAATCCAAATTTAATAAAATCTGTACTAAAACTACGGTTACCTGATGTTTTCTTGTTTTGTTCTGAACTGCCTGATGGAACTGGTTGACTAGTACCACTGGCTGTAGTATAACGAATTATAAATTTATCCATTAGGTAAAAATTTGTTAAAATAGTTAAAAATATGTTTTTAATTGTAAACTTAATCTTTTCGTAGTCTCGATGTACCACTCGTTGCTCAACTGTATGTTATGGATTATGGACAAACGACCGAGACCGATCGCATCGACTAGTCATTAGCACATTTACCGATAAGATAAAACAAATTCCATAATCGTAATAACTTAACGTCATTTATTCTACAATATTAGTTATTTATACTATTTATCAATTTACGACTAAAATAAATGTAATCGTAACCGCGAGTCGCGACCCATCAAAAAAATTTCGCTACCCATATTTTGGAAAACGCTGGTTTAAAGGAACAAAAAAAAAAAAAAAAACAAAGCAATGTCAAATAATTTGGACTCTACCAAATGCGTCCCTCTAATTTTATCAAACCTTTTTAATAGCCCAAATGCGTCCCCAATAATATCACTAATTGTTTTGTTACATCCATATAAAAAAAATCGAAATATTATAGCTGATATTATAGGTACTATTATATTGGTACCTATTATAAACCTATACCATTCGCAACTAACATTTTACCATAGAATAGTATTCCATGATTTTACATTAGCATTTGACAACTACACGTAATATACACGTAGGCAACTAACAGTTTTTTAAAATATTAATATTTACATTTTAAAGTAATTATTTTTTTTTTTATTTATAAATTAAATTCATTGAAGTTAACATACAAAAATACTTTATTGGACGACTTTGAATATTCGATTTTTTGAAAATCGAATCATTAAATTGTCAACCAAAAATAAATAAGTAAATAATTTTAAAATATAAATTTTAAGTAAAAAATAATAGACTCACAAAAAATTTAAAAACAAAATAAATAAATAAATTATAACAAATCAAATATTTTTGGAGTGTAAGCCAGTTCATTTCCTCGCGGCGTACCCTTCGTAACTCTAAATTATCTGTGCCTTGGGCACAAAATATGAATTTTTTTACTTGAAACTCACTCGGGCAATACCTTATTCAATACCTTTTGGAACTTTAAATGTGGGATCATTACGGGACGCACTTGAGAACCTCCCAATAATTCTAATATAATAAACAGTATTTTAGACAAAATTATAACATTTGGAATACCTACTTATTACTATTATACATTTATTCTATGTATTGCTACATACCTTTTAAAATATTAAATCATTTATAATTTACAATAAAGAGGTTTTTTTATAATAATGTATATTTAACAAAATAAATAATATTTTTTTATGAATACTTACATTTAATGATATCAATAAACATAGCCACGTAATTATCATTTTAGATTTATTTATGGCTTACACTTGTTCGTCAATAAATGTTTAAGATGTTTGAATTATTGTCTATAGTTTTAACCAAGAATACTGTTTAAGTAGGTACTGAAATACTAGTATAAATAATATTTCAAGCAATAATTTTCTAAATTTATGTATTGTTTGTTATTGGAAAGATTATTGTTTAAATATTCTATGTTAAAAACAGGTGTATGAAAACTGTATGTAATGTTATACACTCAAAAATTAGCAGGTGGTCCATTATGATTAGCTATAACTAAAAAAAACTTCAAAAATTACACGTTATTTTATGCAAAAAATATTTTTATTTTATTTTATGCAACATAAATGCTATTCTAAAGATTTTAATTTTTTGTAGAATATGGAAATCCTCAAATGAACGGTAATAGGGTGTTCTTCTTAGGATATAGATAAAAAATACATAAAAATCACAAAATTATCAATGATGAGTCATAAAAAAAACGGAATACAACTGAGCTACTGAGCGTATGATTTCGGCATTAATGATATTTTGTGATATAATGACTTTTTGGTGGTACGCTAGACTCGTTTATCAATGTTATGTGTACACAATAAAATTCACTTAATAGATATTCCAAGTATAACAAAATTATAACAACTGTTCAATTGAGAAAATTCTTTAATGAGCAAATTAACCCAATGATTTTAATTGTAATATTCATCATTATTATCAAGGGCACGAAGCTAAGTAATACAAACATTTTTACCGAGTATATTATTTTGATTATGATCAATAGTCAGACAATATTTATAATTCAAAACAATAAAAATAAAAAAATTTTACTCGTTTTCTATAATTTTTAAACGGTTTAAGATTTTTTGTTTTTTTAGAATATTCATCTTTTATTTTATTATGTAAAAAACGTACCTTTCGTTTCAAGTATTATTTTTTCTCTTCCAAAATATTGGCTGTATAATTCTATATGAAACATCTCCACTGAGTTACACTTGTGTCTGACGTAAAACCAAAAATATATTTATAACCATAAAAAATCAACATCGTTAATCCTCTTTTTCTTACAATAAATTCCATTTTACAGTATTAACTGTTTGACAAGCAGAACAGATGCTAAATAGAAATAGAATAATTTAACATTTGTCAGATAACTGTTGTGTGTGAGTTATAAATAAACTGTGTTACAGTGTAATTACTAATTAGTATCAACAATTATCGTAGATGATAATTGTATAATATAATATATAATATATCTCGCTGTATATATTTGTGTATATTTTTATATTCATGTTGTACCTTTGCTAGTTGGTCTTCGGAATTATTTAAAAAATTTCATTGCTATTGCATGTTACATTATTTAATACATACTAGAACATACCAAAATGTTAACAAATTAAACAAATTGTTTTTCAATATTTTTTTTTTTTTTTTTTGGCAGAAACAGGAATTGTACTTTTTTCGTTTTTGGTGGAAACTGGTATTTCATTGTGAGACAATAGTAGTTATCACATTGCTACAATACAATGCACTCATGACCATCACACAGGGAGACCTAAAGTATATACAAATACAATATGAATTTGAGTATTAGTACAAAGGCATTAATTTTACAATTTGAGGTTTTTTAGTGATATTTTCTGTTAAAATAAATGCTTTCATCATAAATATGTTGATGGGGTTTTTTTTATAACTAATCGAAACTATAGTTAACAATACTTTTGAAAGGTCAAAATTGAAAATTCTTAGAACTTTTTAAAATAATCGGGAAAAAACTAAAAAAAAAAATACTGAAATCTGTTAAAATGTTAATAATAGTATTAAAATAATTGTTCGGTAATGAAAAAATTAGATCCTCTTCACTCAGAATCGTATTTAATCATAATAAATAATTGATTTATTATTGAATCTCAATTTAGCACTTCATCCATTTCAATGTTTACTCAATTATGAATTACACTCGACTTCTACTGTACATTGAAGCAATTACCAATTTTCTAACTTTTAATTTATTCATTGAAATAAAATAAAAGTGTACAAATAATTATACTTCCATATCCAATTAACATTTTTTTCAGATAAGGAAATAACTCTTTATACAGATAAAAATATAATACACTGTTAAATCCTCTAAATTAAAATATTATATACTTCCATATGAAATCTACTGTTTTCTATGTTTCAATAAAAAATGTAAAATAAGTACAGTAAACAAGTTCAGCATTGTTTAATAATAAGTGCACTGTGTTATCAATATTACTAGTCAATACAATTGATAAATATTTTCAACTAATACCGCTGCTAAATTTTTAATTCAAATTAAATATAGATGTATTTAGTAAACATATTTTTATCGGGAGATGGACAATCAACCGACAATCATTCGACCGACGGGACAATCTACTGACAACCAAAATACCGACAAGACAATTAACCGACAGGGTCAATCGACCGACAACCAAAATACCGACAATATATAATATGGGCTGCATATTAGTTGTGGTCATTGAACTTATGATAACATATCATGCCACCAGTGGCCGTTTAATCGTGTGACCGCTTAATTTCAACATAATCCAAGTATCAACATTTTTAACCATACCTACACAATCAATAAGAGTGTATACAGTCCTAAGTCTGTTATCTTTTCGATATAAATAGGAAGTAAAATGTTGATTATTACATGTTTATAAATTAGGTAAGTAGTATGTAACCTTACATATAAATTATGTAAATTTTTAAATATGATTTGAGACACCCAAGTATTATATTAATAAATAAATACTGCTGAAAATTTTTGAAAATTTGCTCATTTTGTAGTAAATACTAAAAATATTAAATAATACGCTTAGGAAATAAATTGTTCATGAAATAAATAAAATTTTATCTCATCGAAACATTTTATCGTGCGACAACAAACACTAAATTGATACGATGCCTTTTTCCAACTGTTTAAAAATTTAATTGACCCTTTGAAGATACTCGCAGCCTCTGAGTGGAATTTATACAGTATAGGTGAAAATATGGAAGAATATTGTGATATTGTCCTGTCACAACAAGGACGAGAAAAATTGGTTGTGAAAGGTTATTTAATGGTTAAAGATAAAAATAGAGACGATCTTATTATCGTATTATTGGAATTGTGAAAAAAAAAAGTGTTATTTAAATGCAAAGGCGTGCATCCACTATTTTAATTGGTGGAAGACATAAGTTGAGATCCAACAATGACCATAATCATGCTCCAGAAGCTAGTCGAGCTCTAGTTGCTATTGCAAATTCTATATTAAAAGGTAAATAAAATATTTTATTTTTTTTTAAATGTATTTAGTAATTTAAATGTAATTTAATATTTAGATACAGCCCAGTCTACAACAAATAAACCGTCCCAAATTATTCAATATACACAATCCAACATTTCAGAAAATATAAAACCTTATCTTCCTAGTTACGAAGCACAACGAAAAAAAATAATGCGTACACGTATTACTCACCACCACACAGAACCAAATTCAATTGATGATCTTAATATACCAGATAATTTGAAAAAAATACTATTTGATCAAATACTTCTCATTAAAGAATCGGTAATAGGTATGTTAATTATTTATATTATTATAATTATGCAATCTAAATTTAGTTTTTTTCTTTATTTATTTTATGTGAAGATAAGATACTTGTATTTTCTACTGTGGATAACGTTAAAAAACTAAGCCAATCGATGTTTTGGATAGTTGACGGTACTTTTAAAACAGTGCCTACTATATTTACACAACTCTATACTATTCACGCACAAGTTGGTTTCTGTGAAAACTCTAGAGTTTTGCCTCTAGTATATGTTCTTATGACAAGTAAAAGAGAGCAATGCTACAACCAAATGTATCAGGTAATAATGAAAATGCAACATTTTTTTTTTTTTTTTTTATAAATTTAGACATCTATTTTTCAAGCTTATATATTTATAATTTTGAAATGAATTTACTTTAATGTGTTCTCATTTTTAAAATAGCTATTTAAAGCAATATATAATAAAAATATTTATGATATTTTTTTTAGGATATAATTGATTTTTCTGAAGATAATAATATAAACTTAGCACCTGAATATATAATAAGCGACTTTGAGATAGCTGCAATAAACGCGAGCAAACATGAGTTTTCGTTATCTAAAAGTAAAGGATGTTTATTTCATTTATGCCAAAGTGCGTGGAGAAAATTACAAAGCCTTGGTCTATCCATTGAGTATGGAAATAATGAAAATTTTAGTATTAAAATTCGACAAATGTTGTCTCTTGCATTTTAGACCGAAGAGGAAATTCGTGATGCATTTAAAGAGATTAAAGAAATCATGCCTAACAATGCAAGTAGTTTTGTGCAATGGTTTGAAGACAATTATGCATTAGGTAAAGTCCGTCGTATAGTGCGCATACCAAACATAGGAATCTTTCACTTTTTCCTCCATCTTTGTGGTCAATTTATGAAAACATTGTTACCTATACTCTATTTTTATTCGATAATTTTCAATTATTTATAAAGTTTGTTTAATGACTATTATCATCATTTTATAGATAATGGTATTCCTAGGACTTCTAACCATGCGGAGGCTTGGCATCGACGTTGGAATGAATTGGTTGGGCGGGCTCATATTGGTCTGTTTACGCTGATTAAAGAACTTCAAAAAGAACAAAGTAAGGTGGACGCAGATATAGAAGCAATTCTTAGAGGAGCYCCAARGCCACGACCAACAAATGTTCAACAAAAACGTGAACAGCGCTTGAAAACGGCTTTTGATAATCGTGAAGGTAAAACACGTCTGGAGTATCTTCGAGGTATTGCTCACAATATAACCATGTAATGTACACTTTACAATCGTATTAATTTATACATTATTATTATTATTTTTTATTGTATTGCGAATTATTTTTTTTTTAATTTATTGATCTATTACATTTAACATTATTATTTATTTTATAACAGTTTTTATCACTACGTGTATTATTGTCAAACGGTTATCTTAATCGATTTTTTTATATTAATTATGGGCGGAATTTTAAAATAAAATTATAAATTAGACGTGAAATTAAATTATTACATAATATTATATTATTGTCGGTATTTTGGTTGTCGACCGATTGACCCTGTCGGTTAATTGTCTTGTCGGTATTTTGGTTGTCGGTCGATTGTCCTGTCGGTATTTTGGTTGTCGGTCGATTGTCCTGTCGGTCGAATGGTTGTCGGTCGATTGACCCAGAACCATTTTTATTAAACCTAATTTTGTAAATGTTATAGAAAATAACAAATTTGAGCTGCAAGTAGGTATCTTGTAACCATAACTGCATCAAGCACTAAATTAAATATCTTTTTGAATTTTGGTAGAATTAAAACAACCACTAAGCAACACGATCTTTGACATTTCATATTAAAATAATTTATTTTACAATTGTTATATAGTACAGAGTATTATATCCATCAAGAAATTAATTGTCACATGATTATATATTGTCATATATATAGTTCTACAATTGTATGTTTAAAATATAAAAATAAATGTCCAATTATTTATGTATTCCACTAAATACTTTTCATATTTATATGGAGCTGTGAAGTGTATGCCAATATACCATAATAAACAAAAAATACACAAAATTAAGGAATTTCAACCCAAACACTTAACTGCATAATTACTTACCTACTGCAATTGATTAGATATATAGTTAAATATAATTGATAATCATTACAATTTAGAAACGGCTAATAATCGAGTATCGACATAATATAAATATTTTTTTTATATATTTAGTGAACTAAACACCGTAACCGTAATAAATAATAAAAACTAACCTGCTTCTTATAATTATGTACTTATAAATACATAATTGTAAAATTATATCTGTTTCTTTAAGCTCGGCAATTATCAAACTTCATTTACCGAGATAATTTCGATTGATAATAGATGAATTGCATAAAGATGGAAATACCTCAAAAGTCAAATTCAAATTTTATATTATCAATTAAAGCATTAGAAATTTAAGAATATAAGCACGTTTGTACAAAATGATTACCTACTACTTGTGTATTATAATAATAAAAAAAAACCAATTCATCAAAAATCAATCGTATAAAAATATTTAAGTCTATGACAAATTGGTTAGATAGTTTAAGTTTATAAAATATTGACAAGATTAGAACATGTATCATGTGAATTCATTATTCATATATTGCAGGTACAAATTGATATAGTTTTATATTATGCATTATTAACCATAGCAATGTTTTACTACATAAAATCGAAAAACTCAAAGTACAAAGGTCACAATATGTTTTTTTATAAAAAATCACTCAAATTCTTCACATTTTATGTAAGTAAATTAAATTAAAACTTAAAAATAATTGCATATAAATTTAATATAAATTAATATCTCTAAAAAATAAGCTGTGAATTAAAAAAAAAATCATTCAATATCTAGATAATTATTTTAAGACATGAACATTTCCTTATTATAAATTAGACCTTTTGATTGACGAATATTGGTACTTTCAATGTAAGATGGATAATAAATATAATAATATAAATAATATGTATATTATATAATATATAGATTTATTTTAATAACAATTCCAATATCATTGCAGAATCAAAATACATGTTAGAATTAACGCGTTAGAAAGCAAGCTGTAAAATTGTATACAAGTCATAATATTATACTAGATTCATGGGTGCCCA
>VUJU01002501.1:15284-36358 GCA_009835225.1 Aphis craccivora
AAGTGCCCTATATTGCCCCTCCCAATGGGCGCCCATGATTAGATTAAATGCATAGGTTCATCAGCTTGGTACAGCTTAATGGCCTTGCACATCTGATAAAATCAAACCACACTAAAAATAAAAAGTACCTAATCAATTCGTAATAATGTACGAGTATAACCAAATATCAGTACTTGTAACCTAAGTTTTAATCTCGAAATTAATTTTTTTCTATAAGAGATATCTAGGGTTGAAGTATTATTTAAAATTGTAATGTTCACTTGTGTCAAACAGGATGCAGAATACAATAAATAAAAATATTTTATATTGAAATGTAACTTTGAAATACACACTAAATAACAACAACAATTTAATGAATTATATAACACAGCTAATCCTGGATAACTGGATAAAATTAATCATTATTATTTATATACATTAATACAAAAGATGAACAAAACAATTTTAAATAAAACGTCAATCCGTCAATCTTAGATACCTCTTATAGAAAAAGAAAAAAAAATTTTGGGGTTCAAACTGAAGTTACAAATTTTGATTTTGTTGAAATTATTATGTTTTGATTACTGATTATTTAGTGCGGTTCGACTTAGAAATTTTGAATTCAGTGTGACGGCTGACCTTTTAATGTACACTTTGTTATTATTAATAATTATCGTGATAACATTTTAATTTTAATTTAATCTCACCGGAATTAGATGTCGGTTTTGCAGTATTGTATCATATCGGCTTATGTCGTATAGATATTAATTTTTAAAAATATTGGTATCCTCTTGATACCGATCAGTTCATTGGATGCAATGATTCTCGACATTCGTATCCTAATTTTTCGTAATGAGTCTGGGTTTACTGCCTTTTTGAATGCCACATAGTTTATTTTGAAACGACAATAAATTTGCATAGACCTATTGGAAGCTTACCCGACCGATCGTTCGCATGGTATCGAACTCAAAGGCTCAATAGCCGATACTTTTAGCAAACAACACAATTTTTATAGAACATGATACAAATAGTACTTACACAACATGTCGAATATATTTTAATAGTGAAAAACGCTTGAAAATCGTCTAACGGGGGTTGGATAAGATCACAGCATGAAAACGAAGTATTATCTGTTTTTTTTTTTTGTTATTAGATATTTTAATGATAACAAATCACACGATAACACAAGTAATTTAAAATAAATCAGCCGACGACGTTGTTTACAGTTCTAACCGGTGGTCTATATATGGAAATAATGTTGTCCCTGGCCATTAATAGACTTTTCCAAATTGATTTGACTGTTTCTTTGAAAAACGTCAAGGGCGCAAAAATAATTTTACATAATAAGTTTTCTTTGTTTGGTGTTGTCAATGATTGTTGGGTTGAAGTTGGTTTCGTCACAATATTTATCTATAGACAAAATCAAATATATAATGAAACATGGTAGATAGTAATAATGTAATTTGTATTGTTTTAGAATACAGTCGTTAGTCGGTAGCTTGATTGCAATGCAATTAAATATTATTTTTACCGATAAAAATTACATAATATAATATATTAATAATTTTTTTTAAAGAAAAATTTAACTTTGAGTCTAGTATATATTATAATACAAGTGTTTCATGATTTAAATGTGTTTTATTACATATACCTATATACTATTTTAACTAATTTTTATAAATAATAATACAATTGTTGGGAAGTGGTGAACAAGTAATTTAATAAACAAATACGTTTTATTGGTGTGTAGACTGTATTTTGAATTTGATTATATTAGTATTATGATAAATATAATTAACAATAACAATAAAATTACAAACTATACGAAAAATGTGTTACGCACTCGTTGTGTGCTCTCCGAGATTAATAAGCCACTGTGACTCATGTAATTCGTTAAATAATCGATTTCTCGATAACAAAGACCACCACAATAATTTTGAAAATAATAATATGACTACTTATCAGAAATTGCATACTATTCGGTACGAAACAGAGATTTTATTATTATTATAATAATTAATAGCCTACAAATATAGTAGAATTGCATATCGTGTCAAAACAATAATATGTTATTAGACATTAGTAGGTACATAATTGCAATTATGCAAAAACATTATTGTAAAATAAATTGTTAGTTATAATACTTATAATTTAAAGCTATTAATCTATTATTATTATATTATATAAATTAATTTATAAACATTACCGGTGAAGGTTGAGCTATTTTAGCAGGTTCTGGTATGTTTGAGCCACCATTACTTACTGAGGCTGGTTTGGTAGGGTCTGCAGGTACTGAAGCAGGTTCAGGGTCTGCACAAGTTATAAGCTAATCATAAAATAAATCACTATGAGAAACACACGGACATTTTACTTAGAAAATTAATGAATTGAATTTTAACATTTTTAAAAAATAATGGTACACAGCTAATTATGTAAATATTTACAACGTAAAAATGTACATTAAATATAGTTTTAAATCGTTAAGTCTTTTAAAATATACGAAAAGCAATATTTTATTTTCAATTCATTCAAAATTCTATGCAATGAATAGGTATGAATATTAAAGGTTTTTTAATTAAATTATGTAAAATTGTGTAGAAAAAAAAAGTGAAATATTGAATAGTACCGTTTAGTTCGGTAATACTATTTAGAGGGGTAGGACTTACTTGTGCCAAAGAAAATATTGCAATAACTGATAAAATAATGGTATTTTGAGTGAAAAACATCATTTTAACAAGCCGCTGTTGTTCTTCACTAGAGTTCAATAAAAATTTATAAAATTTATATTATTTTTTAATTTTTTATATTATTTATTGATTAAAAAAAATCGAAAAATGACATTAATTTATACCAACCATAATATGATCGTTGTTACGTACAATTTCGTGATTTTTTTTATCAGGAGCGCTTTCCTTGTGTTTACGTGTTAGCTAGAAGCATACACAATGTATTATAAATGACTAGTTTTTAAATGATTCCTTAGAATAGCGTGTACAAGTGTTGCAATAATACAAATTCAAATCGATGCTTAAAAAAAAATACTAAAAATATTTACACATAATAATATAATTTAATAGTTTGAAAACCTAAAAATGTATAATTACGTATTGTTTGGATATTCATAAAAATATTAGTTAAATACCTAGAACAGTTGTCGTTTAGTTTAGCACTTATGCGCGAGTATAAGTTTAGAGCTTATATGTTGATAAAATATAAAACGGTTTTATATTAAAACCCGTGTAATATAGGCTGACTTTTCTAATTGATTCTACTGGATTTATTTATTACCTTTAAATATAAATAAAAATTGGCTATAACACGATTCCTCAAATTTGCAGAATCGTGTTAATTTTAATATAGGTAGACACTGACATACATACACACACATTTCTGCTGAATTTAAAATGCAACGTTGCCATACTATTTATTACTCTTGTTATTATAAATTGTAATTTTTGAAATATTAAATTGTTTTTGATTGGTTATCAAGTACTCTCATCTAGCGGCTACTTAATCAATTGATCAACATAAAGTTTAACGACATAATAATAATATGATACTATATTCAATATTGGATATAATTATATTAAATAGGCAGTAAGTTTATAGTATTTATAAGTTTATTACTAGTTATAAAATTCACAAAAAAAATGATCAGCTATTAATTATTATACCAGTACAACATTTGTTATTATAAAACATGTACCAATATAACAACGACAGTTGTATTGAGATTTTTTTATATCGTTATTTCGTTATAGAGTGCGAGTAAAGAAATTTTGACTTGCATGATTGCCCGAGTACCGCGCGTTATTTAAACGCACGTTACAGGGTGCAATCGTTATATGCTTGCGCCCAAATCATTCTAATGTGGCTTGGACCTTACGATAATATATATTTTGTTTTCGGAATTTCAACTTTGTGTTTAAAATTATGCGGAATCGTGTATGTATATCAGTGGCTATTGAAATCAACACGATTCCGAAAATTTGAGGAATGGTTCTCCACCATAAAAATTATAATAAACACGGGCGGAGGTGTGTTTAATGTGGGTCATAATGGCCAATTACTTCAGGCAGAAAAAATTTAAAATTGCTTACGATTGGTAACAAGTACCTTACAAACCTCATAGTCTTAAGGACGAATATGATAACTCTAATATTTTTCGAGGCCAATATATAGATAAATGTATTACTTATATTTAATAATAATTTTATAAATAAATAGAAAATCATGTTGTTTCTTATTAGAATGTTAACTAGGTAGTAGATACCTAATTATACTAAAAAGGCGTTTAAATCGGTTTTCAACATTAAACTCGTATTATTGGGTCGATCGAAATTACAGAATAAAAATTAATTTTTGAATAAAATGGAATCGACACTTGACAGTGAAGTTATGTTATTTGATTATACGTGTCATACATCATATTATAACTAATGTGCGTCAACTCATCGTACAAATGTGCAATGCGCGATAGAACAAGTGAATCTTCCTGTATCTTAACATACTAATGATCACATATCGCTACTAATTGTGTTGAACCATGTATAAAAAATGTGCGTTTGCGATCTCTTTATGACGTAGAGCACTCCGGACTTGCAATAACGTCGATTGATGTTATTATGACTCTCACGGAATCTAGGCGGCTAAAAACAGGAGGGTTTTGAAAAATTAACAACATTTTTATGGTAAGGACGGTACGGTTGCGGTCAGTCGGATACGTCTGAACTGAGACCTGTATCGTCAATTGACGTTTGGCAAATGGATAAATGGTGTTATATGAATATATATTATGTAAGTATTTGGTCTTTTTAATGATCTCTATATAACTTACACTAATTTCAATGAAAATATATCTATTGTACGACTGAGCTTACGTCGATTACAGCGAGCGTCCTCGCGGCCATATAAAATGGTTAGATTGTATGAATATAAAACAAGTAAATTAAAGTAGTAACTAGTTAAAGCTAATCTGAACACCGCGCTCTAGCAGTGACGTACCATCATCAGTGGCTTTCTCTCGGTTGACTGCAATAATAATTGTAGTTAGACCACAATATCCTACCAACTCCAAACTTGTCATGAAACAACTATGTGTAGCTATTACATTGAATTGAAAATGCTGAAAACTAACAACGGATATTATTTTATTGCCGTTGATTATCGTAAACTTGTATTTAAAAATTACAATGCACTCTCGGATCCTCCAATTGACAGGATAAAAGTAAAATAATAAAATTATATCTTTTACGAGATTTCTGAAAACGCATCAACTGATTGATAGGCATAAGAAAAAAGATAAAATATTTTCGTTTGTTTATATTTAACAAGTAATATTTTAATAACTCCAACAAATTACTACGTATATTATTATGATAAATATTGATAATGTGAAACTGCTATTCATTATGTTTAATTTTTCAAAGGCTTATCATTTGCTGTTGTTTGTGGATTGAAAATGTTCACGGCTGTTTTCAGTGAACTCAATACTCTTCTTACTGGCCATATATTTGTAATTAAATCAACAGGCTTTGTGATTATACTGCGAATTCGATTTGTCATTGATTGTTTCGCTGAATTATCTTCAGTCGTTACCTCTTCATCCTATGACAGATGAAAAAACATCAGTCAAGTAATAAAATTATATATATTTGTTAAAATGTATAGTAATTTGCGATAAAAAAAAATTTAAATCAATTGTTTCATGGATATTGTAATATGATATATAATACTGTACCCGGAGCCCTGAAGTAAAGGAAACCATGCCACAAAATAGTAATTTTACAGTAGATACCAATTTTTGATGTTCTTTACCGCTAAAACAAGTGGACATGGTTTTATGTTCCATAATCGTATTTCCGTTACTAATGAATAATGATAACTGGAAATACTGCTGTACATCTTTACATAGAGCGAAAAATGTATAACTAGGACATGTACCTAGCTAACTCAATTTCGTTAAAAATGGACATAGTGATGGTGTTCTTTACTTTCGGGGTACAGTATTATTCATCAATATGATTATTATTATGAAAATAATAAACACAAATTAATTTTATTTATATTATATGTATTTTATATTAAAATGTATACTAGTGAGACGTTATTGATAAAAATATTACCGGCAGATATTCTGATTTATGAATATACAAGCTTTTGTTAGGTTTGGTAGCACCAACATTTGTGCCTGTTTTTTCTGAACAAGTAATGCACTAAAAAATTACAATTCAAATCAACGTCAAGTGATATGATGTATATTTTATAATATTTCAATTGAATTATGAATATTTGAATGATTATATGCCAGAAGCAACTAAAATAAAATAACTAAGGCTCCTGGTATGTTTAATCTCAACAGCAATGTTTAATATTGAATGGCTGACTGGATGCAGTTTTGTATTTCATCAATTAAATAAAGCCTAAATATCATAGTTTTTGCATAGGATATGAAAAGTGAAATTTCCTAAACTTTAAATTTGAAAATAATGATTTAACTTAGGCAATAATATTATTTCATACAAACGTGTTATTGTAATATTAGGTATGTCATTATATGTCAGGATAAATATTTAGTACAAAATCACATAATTAATATTAAATTTATTATAAAAAAAAGCAGTAAAGAAAAATTTGTGATCTCACACTTCACAGTTTAATAAAAATAATATTAAGAACATTTATTAAAATAATTTAGACAATTTGGTTATTCTTCTTATTTACAATAAAGAAAAAAAATAGGTTATTTTTATTACTGCATTCTAAATATTGTAATAAATAGGTAATATTCAAATATTAATTTAAATTTCAAAGGTCATTAATAATAATTATAGTTTAATATTGTTTTAATTTTTTGTTAATTATATCATATAATTTAAACCAGTCAAACTTACTTGGACTACTACTAACAACGCAAACGCTGACATAAAAACCCGTATTGAATTCATTTTGATTTTGTTAAATATAGTGTGCAAATGTAGCCGTCAATGCTTACAACGTTTTTGTGGAACTGTTTGATACTACGATGAATGATGACAATTTATTAGATTTCATAATAATTTCGTTTAGTTAAGAATTCATATTAGGTAGGTTGATGATAACAATTACAATTATCATTAAAAAAAATTTAAACTTCAAAAGCTGTAATTTACACAATCATTTATATAATATTATTGTATTCAATACATTGTTAACATTATTATTTCCACATTTTATACCTATGGTACGATAAAAGGAAAGCAAATGTTTTAAAAACATTTCAAATCGATCATCATTTGTCTTATACACTATACATCGAACATAGATATAATTACATGAATTACATCTATTCAAATATTTTGTTCCCTTTGCCGTCAATGATAATAATTGTATATTAAAAATAGATCTATCGAATAATAGTGCGTAATATAGCTTAAATAAAAACACATTTCCGACTTCGATAGAAAAAAAATGACTCTGACAATATATCACATGAGGTAAGAATAGTCTAACGCGTAGGTGATTGCATAAACTAAGCTCGGTAATATCAGAGAGATAATAAAAATGTTAATTATAAACTCGGCTCCGAATTTTCTTATACCATGAATTCTATAACTAAGCTGATTATATGAACCACGATTTTTCAAAATTAAGTAAGTATATATAATATATTATTTTTGTTTTTGAAAATCATTAATTATTAAAATCAAATAAAACACTTTTGAATTTAATCTTATTTTAGTACCTATATCATACTTTGTAAATAAGTATATATAAAATCAATTTATTAAGAATTAGGATTACAATATTACAAACATAAATCTGTCTATAAATGTAATTTTATAGCCGATGTATTTTAAGTATTTTATGATTCGTTGTTTTATATTTTTGAAGTATAATTTATAAAAACTATTAATTAATAAAACATTATATATATATATATATATTTATTACTTTCATTTGGTCTAATAATGTATAATATTCCATTCTGATTGTTTATTTTGAGGAGTAAATTAGGAATATAAAAGTTTTATTCGGAAAATTAATTAGGGATAAAAAAAAATTGAAAGATAAAAATTGAAATACCATAGTTTAGTAACGTCGTATGTTTATTTATGGTTTTCGACTTTGTCTTTAAATTTATACATATATAGGTACATATTGTAACTATATGAATAAATAGTATTTCATATCATGTACAAAATATCCTGTGAAGATTTACCTATTGCGATATCTCCTGCAGAAATAATGGAGATATAATAATTCTGTTTTTTTTATATATATATATAAGACTCACAGAAACATAGAGAGTCAAGGACTAAAAGTATAATATCATAGTTTAATTTAATATTTTGGTAAAAAAGTTTAAAAAAAAATAATTTGTATATAATCATTTTCAAAAAAATTGAAGTTAGTCATTTTGTAGTTTATTTTTTTGAAAAATGTTGACGTTTCAACATTTATTTTCATTAATTTCAGGTTTTTAATATTTTTCTAGTTTCAAAAAAAATTGTGTACTTATTTAATACTGTATAGTGCTAGTGATATCAAACATATGGCCCACAGGCTCGTGTGGCCGGATTTTGTTATCGATGTCGTTAATCGTTATCGTTTCAAACTTTAAAGCAATCTTTAGTTTTTGATTTTGTTTGCTGTGAAAAATTCCCCTGCAAAGTAAGTAATGCATTATTATATTAATTTATACTTACAACTTAATTCTTGACTGGTTAACTGGGAATAAAATTCATTTGTACAAAGTTAATTGTTTAAATATTCAACTCTTACCAAAGCAATTTATACGGTGGGATGACATTGATAATTAATAATATGTATACTTATTTTTAATAAATGATAATTACATTCTGTATTTTTCGTTTTTTTAGTGCCTCATAATTATAGAAAAAAACATGGGGAAAACTAACTGAATGCTTTATTACATCAAAAACGTTTACCAAAATTCGACTGAGTTCGTGTCGTGCTTATCGATACGGAAAAATATTTTACTATAACTGATGTTTTTAAAAGTAGGTATAAAGTATAATTTACTGTACAGCGTGCACACAAAACTTAAATAATTTTTACCAGATATATGTGTTTGTATGTGTCAGTGACAGATATAGGTGCTGCCTATTGCTGACCCATATATATTTTAGTAGTATTTTAGTATTTTGCAGTGTGATGATGCGTTGAAGTTGATGTGTTGATATTAATCTAACCATATTAAGAAATAAACAAATTGATTTTCACAGTTATAATTATACACATATTCAAGGTGAATCTAATTTTATATTCAGTACAATTTGTTAAGATTGTTTATGTAATTTATTGTAAACAAGTAACAAATTGATAATCATAAAGAAAACTATTAGGTATTTTTTTTTTAAGTTTATTAAACGATACTGATTTTAATATAGTAAATAGTTGTAAACTAACTAGGCAAAACTGAAAAATTAACCATCAAAATTAATATTATTAATTTATTCCTCCTATCACTTCTTTGTTTTTTGAAAATAAATTTCGGGGTGACGGTATAAACCCTTTGAAAAAATTCCACGACTTCGAAATAGGCCAGAAGAATACACCAAAAGATTTTGATATCACATGCCGAATAGTTGATTTTCTCTCTAGATTTGATTGATCCATGTTTTCTTCAATCTGTGGATCCTATAGAGCGTAGATAACCAAAATACTATTGTTAATTTCTACTAAAAATAATTAGTTTTGATGTAATAGAGTATAGACTATTATAAGTAAATGTACAATGAATATTTTATCCTAAATAATTTCATTCAACGTTTTTACTAAAACTTATAATGCTATTCAAACAAATTACTCACCATGGTAGTATCTGGTTTATTATTTACAACTGCAAATTTACCCATGTCTGGTTTCACTGCACCACCATTAGAAACAGATGGACAAATTATAAACTAGGTACAACATAATAAATATAAAAAAAAAACTTGTAAATAAAACAGGATCATGAATAAATTATGATGTACCATATACATTATACAATAAAGATTTTAAGGATTTAACTTAAATGATTTGCACCTAAATAATATAACATAACCTAACTTTTAGGCTTTAAATAGTAATTGGATTTGAATAGTCATCCAATGGAAAAAAAACAAACTTTTAGGTGTTCATAACCGTATTATTCAGACTAACAAGATTTAAAATAGGAGATAGTTATTCCGAATGACCTTTTTTTTTAACTATACACCTCATTAATTTATAAAAATTTTCGTAGAATATTTTATGAAGTAAACTTCACCTCTGATAACTTTTATTTTAAAAATATCAATTTAAATGATCGCCTAAACAAAAAAACAGTTGAAAAATATTACATGGTAAAACTAATTTATTATAAATTGAATTAACAACAATAAATAAATTCAAAGAGAAGGATTACCTCTAGATAACTCATAACTACGATTGTAGATGCAATTAAAATGAGCATTATGTGTGTTGTATATTTATACGAATAGTAGAATTATATTCATTAAAAACCATAATCTGGTAATAGTTCATCAACAATACTATTGCATGAGGGCTATACACATAAATAATCGGTCTGGACAGGAGCTATTTCGACAACCAAAAGGGTTAATTTGCCGAATATTAATTCTATGCTAATGCATTGATCAGCATTGTCAAAACGTATAACGTCACAATATTATCTTTTCTGTTTAGTCCGAATATATACTATTAAGATTTTTAAATAGGTAGCAACAAACTTAAAAGTATATTATGATAGATAATGTTTTTAAGTATATTGTTACCTCAATACAAAAAAAGTGGGTAAGTGGGTACCGCTCTGCTATACATTAGGTGTCGTGTGGATCACTATTATATATTATAAGAGTGTTAAATTTGAATCCAATGGTAGGTATCATTGTATACGAAAAACGATTCTGAACGAAGATGATTTGTCAGCCTAGGATACTAGGATATAATTTCAAATGGTTAGTGAAAATAGTGGTTTATGTTTTAATGGCCTGAATACACCAAAATTTAAGTTTTTATAATTATTATAAGCTAAACTTATGTAAAATCTCGTATTGAATATTCAACTCTTAGTTACTTATACAAAAATTTTATGAATTATACCTACAAAATAATTTGCAAATATTTAGGAATTTGACAAATTGTTGTCAATATTTGAACTTCAAATGCTAATAAAAAAAAAATTGTGCCAATGCATTCTTATAATTTTTTAATAACTATAAGAATAACTTATGAGGAACTTTGTATTGAATTTTCAAGTATTTTTATAAATTTTTAAGTATTTTGACTGGGTCAAAAAAATTTTATTGACACTTATAAAAAATTCTCAGAAAAGTAGAAAATTTAAACTGTCTATAAATAGCTCCAAAATAGTCAAAATATTTTGAAAATTATATCATGTAAAGAAAATGCGAATCTTAATCGTTGCTGTAATTTTCAAGTATCTACGATTTATCTTTTTGAATAATAACAAATATTTAAAATCGCTTGAGGATAAATCGTTATCGTTACGCTATTTCGTAAAAATTTTAAATTCAAACGCACATTGAAACTTAATGGACTTGAAGGAAAACTTATGGAAAACTTAATGTTGTATTTTTAATCCTTAGTTATAAACATAAAACATTTTATAATTTTTCAACTTCAAAATTACTTGCAAATTTTCGCGATTTCGACAGATTTCGTAAAAATTTGAACTATAAACGCTTATATAAAAAAAATGTAACTAACTATTTTTATTTTTTTTAGCTACAATAAGATCAACTCATAAGGAACCTTGTATTAAATTTTCAAATTTTTTTGGCCATCCAAAATTTTTAATATGAAAT
Organism: Aphis craccivora; assembly: GCA_009835225.1. NCBI lineage: Eukaryota > Metazoa > Arthropoda > Insecta > Hemiptera > Aphididae > Aphis > Aphis craccivora. Next base: position 27,080 of record VUJU01002501.1, read on the forward strand.
TTCAGTGGTCTATAAATAGCTCAAAAAAAGTCAAAATATTTTGAAAATTTAGCCATGTGTTAATCACGATAATATAAACATGTGGTGAAAATTTCAAATATTTACAGTGATTAGTTTTTGAGTTATTTACCACTATTTAAAAAAAATCGATTTGTTCGAAAACTGGTTTTGCGTAAAAATTCCCGTTTTTCCGTCACTTTTTTTTTGTTTTTATCGATTTTTTTGAAAACTGTTGGAAAATGTTTTTTGACCTCTATAACGCACTAAGGATATTCTATCGGAAACCATTCCAAAAGTTTGAAATTCAAGCATTATTTTGACTAGTTATGCTGTACACACACACACAGACATACACACACACAAAACACACATCATTGTAAAATCAATACATTCATCACTTCGTTCAATATCTAAAAGTAAATTTACACGCAATTTTAATAACGAAAAATTTTGTTTTCTAGTTATCCAAAAGGTTATGTTGGTTTTGAGAGTTAATATTGTTAAATGTTTTTATGGGTATTACGAGTTTTGATTCACTTAAATATAAAACTTTAAAAAAGAGAAAATCAGCGATTTGATCAAAGAAAATTTATTTCATAATAATAATAATCTTATAATTACAATACTGTTGGTGCTGTCTAAATACTTTTTTATCAAAGAAAAAAAATTTAGATTAATTATCGCGGTATTGTTATTTTATTTGACATAATGATTAAAATTGGTGAAACTTACATGTACAGAAGAAATTAAAACAACCATAGAACAAAATATCTGTGTGACAATCATTTTCGCGTTTTTAAAATTCACTGTTAGAACTTAAGAGATGAGAGAGACAAAAAAGGGAAGATTTGAAAATATTGACTTACTGATTAGTAGTATATGACATTCCATAATGTTACGTTATGCGGTTTTATATTTTTATTATATTGTGTATATTTCCTGTGTACATACATATTCGTACCTATGCATAATTATACTCAATTAACATGTGCGTCAATATTACATTTTTTTCACAATAACATAAACACCTACTTGAAGTTAAAAATTAGTTATAACATTTAAACGATGCCAGTGTTTTTGCGTGAAATTTAGTTATGTAATATTGTAATCGTTTTGGCATGCGTTCTTGAGTTGGATAATATTTCATGGTACTAAAAGGTTATAATTATATTAAATGATATTAAAATTTTTTTTTCATGATGGTAAAAAATAAAAATTTCTTTATGATTTGATGATTTGAACACAGAAACTATTGAAATTATGAACTACCCTCACTGACCCGATATTTGATTCAAACGTGAATATTAACATTTTCTTCGACATGCTTGTCATTTCATACCTACTATAAAATTAATGTTAAATATAGGTAAACAAAAAAAATTGAAATAAAATATGCGTTATAGGTGGTAATTGAAAAAATTTATAAATGTATAGTTTATTTAAGTTGTATAATATTATTATAATAAAGACTTTGATTTAAAACGTCTAAACAAGAATTATTACCTTAAAAATATTGTTATTCATACCTTATGTCATATTTAATAAAAATGACTATATACGGTTGGCTAATATCTACATTATCCAAATGTTAACATTACCAGTAACATATATATATTATATTGATGATAACTTTTAATAACACTAAAATAATATGATGTATAAATGTGACTATGGGGGAAACATTAAAATAAAAACGAAATATAAGACAAAACCTGTAATTTTATAATATTAGAAATTGATGGATTTACTATTTTAATTTAAAAAATATGATATCACCACTTGATATTAAAATTTGTAACTTATATTAACATAATAACATACGTTTTTAATATTTTACAAAAAAATACAATTTTTAAAATAGTAAGAATAAAAGTAATGTGAAGAATATTAATTTCTAATGTCTTTATTCCACCGCAATATTTCAAAAAAATAAAGTAAAACAATACAAACCGTATAAAATATAACGAATAATGCACATTTGAAGTGAAGTATATTCTATTTCTATTTATTTATTTTCGATGAACATGGATAGTGTTCATGTGAATGGGAGAGTTAATTTCAAAAATTAGTATTGTAGAACATCTTAAATTAAGAAAATATTAAATCTACAACTATATTATATTTAAAAATAATTAAAAACGACACTTAAATATTTACCAAAAACTTTTTTAGATTCTGAACGAAGTGATGATTGTATTGATTTTACAATGATGTGTTTTTTTTTTTTTAATTTATTATTTTTTTTTTTTTGTCTATCACCACGTTTTGGAGCAGTAAAAGTGCTTCGATTTTAAAAAGTGGACCTTGTTTCTGATAGGAAAGTGAATGTAGTTGGTACTTTGGGGAGTCAAAAGTAAAAAATTTCCAATAGTTTTCAAAAGCGTCAGGAAAAACCCTAAAAAAAGTAACAGAAAAACGGGAATTTTTACGCAAAACCAGTTTTCGACCAAATCGATTTTTTTATATGGTTATAAATCAAAAACTAATCACTGTAAATTTTTGAAATTTTCACCAAAGGTTTATGTCAGTATTATCTATATACAGTTAAATTTTCAAAAATTTTTGACTATTTTTGAGATATTTATAGACCACTGAAACATTTCAAACAAAGTTTCGATAAAAAAATTTTGGATGACCAAAAAGTTTTGAAAATGTAATATAAGGTTCCTTATGAGTTTTTCTTATAAAAGCTAAAAAAAATAAAAATCGTTAGTCACAATTTCTTTTTATAAGTGTTTATAGTTCAAATTTTCGTCGAAACTAAGTCGAAATCTATCAAAAACGCGAAAATTTGCAAGTAATTTTGAAGTTGAAAAATCATAAAATTTTTTGTGTTAATAACTAAGGATTAGAAATACAACACTAAGTTTTCCATAAGTTTTTCTTCAAGTATCTATAGAGAAAACTCGAATCATCATCATAGGAAAAATTTTAAGCGCGTGTGAATTTTAAATTTTTAGGGAATAGCGTAACGATAACGATTTATCCTCAAACGATTTTAATTATTTGTTATTATTCTAAAAGTATAAGTCGTAAAAACTTGACAATTTTACCGGTTATTATGATTGGCATTTTCTTTACATGATTTAATTTTCAAAATATTTTGACTTTTTTTGAGCTATTTATAGACAACCAAAATTTTCAAATTTTCTAAAAATTTGTTTTTTGAAGAGTCGATAAAATTTTTTTGGCCCATTCAAAATACTTGAAAATTTAATACAAAGTTTCTCATAAGTTGTTCTTATAGTGATTAAAAAACTTTATTAGCATTTGAAGTTCAAATATTGACGAAAATTCGTAAAAACCATGAATATTTGCAAATTATTTTGTAGGTATAATTCATACAAATTGTTTGTATAAGTAGCTAAGAGTTGAAAATTTAATACAAGATTTTCCTTAAGTCTAGCTAATAATAATTATAAAAAAAACTTTTTTGATGTATTCAGACCATTAAAACATAAACCACTTTTTTCATCAACCACTGAAAATTATATCCTAGGCTGATAAATCATCTTCGTTCAGAATCGTTTTTCGTATACAATGATAATTATTATCATTGGATTCAAATTTAACCCTCCTATAATGTATAATAGTGATCCACATGGCACCTAATGTACAGCAGAGCGATACCCACTTGTCAGCTTTTTTTTATTATATTTAATTTTGGGAGTATATAGGTTACTATAGTATAACATGTAAGAGGATCATGTGAGTTTTATCTAATTTGTATAACGTTAATAGTATTGATCTAATAAATGTAATTCAAATATTTGTTTATATGACCTTTTTTGTCGTTACAAATTTCTTTATCTATCAAGAATACGAATAATATAACAATATTGTTTTGACCATTAAAAACTATGCTGTTTCTTTCAAATATCATATTTCTGTTTCTTATTTCACAACGTGGTGGAATAATTATCAGTAATTGTTGCTTACTTGAAATTCATAACCCACAATTAAGTTTAATGATAAATACTAGGTATTTAACAATGTGGTTAACCTGGTAAACTCAGTTACTTCATTACTTGTAATGGATGTGATAAATTTTAATTCTATAATCAATCGTTGTTTTTAAAAAACGACGGAGATTGGAGACTGTATGAAAGCATGTTGCGTGTATATTTGTTATATATTGTAATGTTATTAATGATATATTTCAATATTAAGTAGATATCATATTGTTTTTTGCACTATTTTTTTCCAAAACATATTATATATTTTGTTTTGTTTATAATAAGTCAATAATCAATACCGTAGACTTTTAAATTCATATATTATAGACATTTTGAAAATATTATTAATTATGGAAAGCAATATTTCTGACATAATATTTAAATAATTTATTTTATATACAATAACAATATAATCATTATATTTATTATTACTATAATTATTTATCATGTACTAGAGGCTAGTGGGTCTAAGTTTGAGCGTGTAACATACAAATTGAAATACTGTAAATATTGTGACGTTAAATAAAATATTACAAAACTGATATAAAACATTTTATAATCGATTTATTAGAGTAGATATTCTCGATAGACACATATTATGTTGTTATACTTAGCTTTTTCTACAAAGTTAAAAATAAATTCGACATATATACGTAGTTTAATTGAATTTTAATTGTAATGTTATTATTGTTTTATAGTTTCTATACAAATTAGAATTCGACAAATCGTTGTCGATTTTATAACGGGTTATCCATGGGGAGGATACGCTATGCACCAACGTTGTAATTAATTGATTATCGAAAAACCCACACACTAGACGTTTTTAGCTTTCCCGATGTACCATTTGTCCTCTATGTAAATTAATATATTATATTAAAGTCAATATTATACATAATTTATATATTTTATCCTTCTATATGTATCTATATGATATTTTAATATATCAATACATCGAATTAATAATCATTCTTTGGATTTTAATCTGAAAAATATTACATTTTCTATATTATGTACTTACCTAATAATAATATTATATAAGTAATAAAACCAATTATTTTATAATATTTTACCTATCTTTTGCATTTACTTATCTCTCGCTAAGTTAATAAAATTTTATTTTGTTAATAGTTTTGATAACCATTTTCTTGAACCATAATATCAAGTTCGAAATTTTGTTGTTGATTTTATTAATAATAATAAACATTGTTCATCTTTAGTCGACTTGTAGATCGTTTTAAAGCTCCATGTCAAATTTTTAGGTGATTATTTATCCATATCTTATTGATTTTAAAGTGGATTCCTATTTTACGTTATTAAGCTTACATCGTTATTTAAAACATATGTTTCTAAAAACTAAAAACTATAAACTAAAAACTACAAAGTAGTCCATAAATTTTGTTAAATCTAAGAAAATTAAATTTTGTATTGAACTTATGCAATTACATATGATGGAATTTTCATTCACTAGTGCTTCAGTATAAATAATCGACCAACACTTATTTATTCTTTCAATAGGTGCCAGTGCTTAGACACGCATATAACTCTATAAACATTTGTTTTTATTTCATTATCACTATCATCAAGTGATAGTCTATTTTTTTGTACTTGACTCTATAATGCCATATTGGTTGTTCAAAATTAAAAAGGTAACCTTTTATTTTAAATTTATATCCAAATGAGTCTCTAATAATTCCTGTTTCAAAATTAATTTTAAATGTTTTCGGTTTAAAAGTTAATTCTTCTCTCAATCTCAAGGTAACCTCTTTCATAATATTGAACAGCCTTCTATATAAGTATCTAATATCTATGATTTACATGGTAAGAGAGCTTAAAACTAAATATAAATAAATGTATGAATATTATATAATGAAATAATTATCTGGCTTAAAATATAGTATGTAGTTTAAAGAATAACGAGTGTTTCATTATAAGACACATAATATCACTGTAATATCTCTGGTATAAAATAATACAATAGTTTCATAAGCTCATAGTTATAAAATATAAATAATACAATATACTTAATTTAAATTATTAAAAATATATTTTTGAATTTTTACTTACTTCAGTTTATTTTAAGATATAATATTCAACTCAACTCCGTGTTTTGGGTTATCGTGGTTCTTCGATAATACTTCATCAGTAATATTTTTTTCAATAGTACAATAACCGCAATTATTTATTATTTATTAAAATTATTCTGTTTTACCTATTCCGTTTTGCATCGATCCGAATGATATATTTATTTACTACTAATAAATCGTGAACTTTTTCGGATTGGATTTTGAACCATTCCATTATGATGAACACTTACGAACAGTAATACACGGTAAAAATGGTAGAAATAAACTAAAATAATACTTACCAATAAACTAAGCCAGTGTTGAGATTCTATTTTTTATCTGTGGAAAACATTTTAAACATTGAATTTAACGTTATCGCTGTTAACCTTGCCATATGAGTTTCGTTAATACTATTGTCACCTGTTGGACAATTGAGAATACGGTTAAGTTAACAAAATCGGCATAATTCTCGATTAACTAAGAAGTCAGTGAATTGAAATTTGGAAATAGTGGCAATTATTTTGAATTGCTACTCCAAAGTGGGTGGGCTAACTTCACGTACGTCATAAAATTATATTTTTTTTTTGTCTTAACAAATGTTTAGAAAAAAGAATAAATTGATTATATGGGTTTCAGGTATACATATTTTTTAACTTAAATTAAAATTATAATTCTATTTAGAATAATGATATATATTATTTGAAATAACAAGCAATCATCCCAAAAAAAAAAAAAATAATAATAATAACATTAAATTATCCATTTGTATTTATTTCCTATTATATAATCATTTCCGTTTTTGTTCGACTTAGAAGAATTTTAATTTATAGTTTATAGTGATCTAGAATAAATTATAAGTTGTTTACTGATTTAAATTTACTATTTTCATGTATATATTATATTGTCATAACAAAAATACACTACTTTTCACGGATTTAATACAATCGAATGGCAAGTAGTGGAGTATGTATGATTCATTTATTGTATGACGTATAATATTCTATAAGTTACAATAAATTTTATTAAATTAAGACTACTTGTATTTTGTTGACAGAGAATCCTATAAAAATTAACTGATTTAACAGATTTGATTAAATTAATAATCACGAGTATAGATAATAATTAAAATCGACCGGAAAGTGATTTTAAACCACAATAAAATACTATGTAATAACTCGAGGGTATAACATTATTTTATAATGTTTAAGCTGTATATTTATATAAGGTTGACTAGTTAAAAACTAAAAAGAAAAATATGAAGAGATTTGTTATTGTTCTTATACTAAGTTATTTACCGTGTGAATGTATGTATACTCGTACCTATGTTGTATAATAAATTATTATGATTAATTGTAATGCCTAAATCTAAGTTACACATTGTTGTCATATTTTTTCAGCAAACACTCAATAATCATGCACTCACGGGTACTGTAGTGTTGTATATAAAAAAAAAAAAAACAAATCGTTAAAATAGAAAGTATTGTTATTTAATTTATACCTTGATTTCTCATTAACATGATTACGATATGATTATTACTTGGTTTTATTTTTATCTACTGGTTTTTCTCCATCAGATTCCGGTGTTGCAGATTTATCTTTATTGTTTTTATTTTGTACTTTATTCATAAAGCTTTTACATTTATTCAATATGTATCGCACGGGCCAAAAAAAAAATTTTATTGGCCTAAGGATTTTTTGGCGTATGCCGTTTGGTTTGTCTAATTCAATCTCAGTTTCATCATCCGGGTTCATTCCTGATTCCTGTTGATAACAAAACAACTTTAAAATTTGCCACTCAAGTAAATCGCTTTGTTATATTGCGGCTTATAGTTACGAGTTAGTTATGGATACGATGAATTTATTCGAATTCAGTGATAAATCAATGTTAACAGAAATGTTTATAAGTGGAGGCAGACTTCATTTCGAAAGATATATTATTGTACATTTACATTAATATAAATATAATTATTTTTTTTTGTAACTTGGTAATGTTGGATCGAACTTTTTTGTCCCCCAAAACAACTTATATTTTATATTTTTTAGTATTACAACAATAGAACTAATATAGCAATAGTAACACTATACTTATACCTACGAAACATACCATCTGTTTTTACTAAGAATAGATTCTTAATATAAATAGCTTAAAAATATTTAAAATATATTAAAATATATTAAATATTTTAATAACTTCATTGTGCACTGTGAGAAGTTTCAAGACTGTTTCAAGTGTCTACGGTTAATATTTTTTTGATAGCAACAAAATATGAAACTAAAATCATCGAGAGAAATATCTCATAATATAATGTATTAGTAATGTTCAAGTCTTGTATATTAAGATTAAAAAGTTCATGAATTTACTTAACTAAAACATACACTCATATCATTTAACTATTCAAAATAATTTGTTAAATAATATTCTTAATTATCAAATATGTATCAACATTTGAGTTCAAATGATTAAAAACCAAATTGTTATAAAATTATTTTGGATATCTTTACTGCTGTATGAATAAACTATGAGTAACTTGAATGTAACATTAAATATTGTATATTGTAGTCATATTATACATATTATGGTAAATTATTATGTTTTTTTTTATAAAATTAAATGTTAGGTATAGGTAATAATAATATTACCATTGAATCGGCTGCAGATCCTGATTTATTTGCTCCAGATTTAGATGGACCTCGTGGCTTTGCTGCAGCAGGATCGGTGGACGCCGGACAAGTTATAAACTATACATTTTCATTAAAAGTAAATCATCAATAATACTGTAAACCGTAAAGTGAACATTTTACTTGTATACCTAACTATTATATAATTACAATAATTTCATATAGTGAATATAATTGCCATTTCTTACGTTTAAATTATAATTTCACTATAAAATAGGCTATGTTCAAAGTATATATTAGTATTATACTGACAAACACTGGTTCATTTATTAACTCTACAATGAAATAAGCAAAGTGATTTAAAATGTCAAAGTTATGTTACTAGTAATTAAGTTTTTTTTTTTTTTAACAACGATTTGAATTATTTTTTATGATATTACAAAGTTACTAAATAATTAATTAATTTTATAATTACGTTAAATTATTCTTTTTCTCCAAAATAAACTTATTTAAAATATGTTTTGATTTTTATAAATTAATAACCTTGAAATTAGCATTAATTACTGAATGTTACCTATATTATATATTCTATTAAAATTATTTTTTTTTTAATTAACATGTAACTTTTACTAGCTTCAAAC
>VUJU01002502.1:0-18840 GCA_009835225.1 Aphis craccivora
TAGGTATAATTCATAAAAATGTTTGTATAAGTAGCTAAGAGTTGAAAATTCAATACGAGATTTTCCATTAGTTTAGCTTATAATAATTATAAAAGAACTTAAATTCCGGTATATTCAGGCCATTAAAACATAAACCACCTTTTTCACCAACTATTCGAAATTATATTCTAGGCTGACAAATCATCTCCGTTCAGAATCGTTTTTCGTATACAATGATACCAATCATTGGATTCAAATTTAACACTCCTATATATATATATAATAATAATCCATACGGCACCTAATGTACAGCAGAGCGGTACCCACTTACCGACTACTTTTAAGTATGTATTAAACATATAATATCGAAAATTGCAATTTATTTGAATATGAGTAATGACTAATGACTGGTACGTACTTACAATATTTACATGTTAAAACGGTTTGACTAAATACGCTTGTATATATACAGCTGCGATTACTGCATGGCTAATAATATGAATAGGCAATAATTTTCGGACTTAATATACATTTTATAACACTACTATACGTCTATCTATACCTATAATATTACGTACTATGGTTAAAATTATTACCTAATACATATTGAAATATACTCATAAAAATCTATAAAAATATGGAAAAAAGTGACAAATACATATGTCAATGGTTAATATATAATATTATTAATATTATGTACTAGCAATAAATATAATCAAACATATAGAGCCACATACAGTGGATGCTGCTTACCTACCTATATAAAAAATCAGTAACCACGGATATAAGATTCAGTCGCTTATTAGACTCAAAATCGTCTAGAATCAGCATGTAATTATCCAAATAATTATAAAAATTTGGTTACAATTCAAATCAAATTTTGTAATAAAAAAAAAAAAAAAATGGGAAAAAATAAACATTTTTGGTTAAAATTTAGAAATAAATTGGTTTTGAAAAGTTACATTTTTTTGTTGGTTATTATTCGTTTCGATTCATGTTTTATAATGTGTGTAGTAATAAGTTATATGTAATATATGTATATTAAAGTATAGATTAAAGTAAAAGCAAAATATGTAATAAAATAAAATTCATAAATAATTTAAAATTATGTTTTTTATATCACTCCTTTTGGCCTCAATAAGATTCATTCGGTTATAAAAAACTACTAATTTACTCATTTTGTGCTGCAGGTCCCAAAGTAAATCTTATAAGCATAGCGTTTACTATATAATATATATTTATATAGTTTGACGTTAATATGAATAAAAAAATGTAGATATTTCTGCAATGTCTCGTGTAACCTCATCGTCCTCACCTATACATTATTTTTTAAACCAAACCAATACAATAATTATCGTTTAATAAGTACCCAAAAGTGTGCAGAGTTTTTAAATTATATAAATATAATACTATTTTTAATTTTTATAATATATACCTACTAATTTAACGTTTTACGTTATAACACTTATTACTTAATAAGACGTACGATTTTATTTTTAGTTGAAAAATAGTTGTTCATTCGTGTTAATGGTAGGGCGCATATATTTTTAAAAGTACATATAGCTGGTAGCCAGGTAGGTTGGGTTTGTATGCAAGGAAACCGGTGTTCTTTTACTAACAAACACGAGCAACTGAAACTGCAGATGTCTTTGGACTTATTGTTAAGAGTATTTTTTTTATAGTTGTATGCACCTTTTTGATCAGCTGCCTTAGATAGGTATGATCAGGGGTATGATGCAAGATAGTGCTCGTGCCATACAACATAGAGGGGTTCGACCATATTTTCTTCAATAGAAGAAGAATAGAGTGCGAAGGAAGGGTCCTTACTCCTTAGTTCTTTGTATCCAAAGGCTTTCTTCATCTAGTTCAATGGCTTACAACATAACATTATGCTTCTTTGTTACTATTTCATAAAACAAAATTTAAGAAACCAACGTACTGAATAGATGAATCACGTATATAATTATTTATAATATCTTTTAGTAATTAATTTTTGATAACACGAATATATGATACACATTTACCTATAATTTAATGCATCGTATTAATTTTTTACAATTTTACATACATTGTGTTAACTCTAAAAAGTATTTTAACAATATATTTTACATAATTATAATCATCTGTATACGAATAAACTAGGTGTCTATAGGTTTATATTTTATAAACTTGTAGTGATTTTTTGATTAATAAAATTAAACTAGTCTTTTTTTGTGAATTAAAAATCGCTTTTGCTTTGTTAATCAAATTTTAATTATCAATTAGGTAATTTTTAAACATCTAACTGAATAAAACTCATTTTCTTGTCATTCTGAAAATCTTGGATATCATTGATATTTATAGGTACAACTACTTTCAATCATATATATATACGTAAATTGGAGGGTTATAAGAGCTAAGATGCTCTAAATAATTGTTTAGAAGCCTCTACAAAAAACTTATTAGCTACATGAACATGAAGTAATAATATATAAAAATTATATTTTTTGGATTTCATCATGATAATTTAGTCAATCCCAGGCACCGAAAATAAAAAAATAGTGCCTATATTTTGGTCTATATATTATATTATTATATACATTTTACGATTGTCAATATGCACGACATGTATGTGGTTTGAAACTCGGCATAGGCGCAACTAGACTCCTAAAACAGGAAGTGCTAAATAAGTGAATGCACCACAGGGATAGTGCTTTTTGATGCGACCTATTGGCTAAAAATAGCTCGTAAGCAATATATTTTTCCGTAATGTATATCTTATCGTCTTTATAGTTAATTGTCTAACAATATTATGGGAATATCTGTGTATGAAGTTAATTATAATGAATTATATGACTTACGAGTTACGACCAAATAATTAAATATTTTTCAGGAACTTTTCCATAATTTAAAAACATAACATTCATGGTATTTCAATAAAATAATAAAAGTTATATAATAAAAAACAGGGGGTGCTAAAGACCTTTTTTTGCACCCCCCTAGTTGCACCACTGAATCTCGGTTTAGCTATGTCTATTTTTAAACAAAGATTGATCCAAGACAATTTATTTGTAATATGTATACAAATAACAATATATTACGCAATTTCGTATTTCCTTTCGTTGTTTCGGTGTGCACCTCTACACTTGAGTTTTATTCTCCCACTAAAAGTATCAGCTCTACTCCATTTTCTATCACAATTTTACAATCACCTAAATATTCATTAACAGGCAGTAATAGTCCAAGGTCATTAGATGAGAACAACAGCACGTCGTGTGTATGTCATTCTTTACGCATATTCACTACCGCTTAGACATAAACTTATGGCAGCCATAATTGTTACGAATTGTGATGAACAGTCTCCCCCCATTAAATAAAAATGTTAAATTATAAATACGTTATAATAAAGCAATGGAATTCTAAAGTGACATTACTGTTTACTTGTTTGGAAAACATTTTGAATTGCGGAGTCATTCCCGACTCCCGAGTGTCAGAGTTTGAAATGCAGTTAACGTCCTGATAAATAAAAAATAACAACACGTTGTGCAAACAAACGAGATAACGTAAAGAAACCAACCAACCTTGGCATGGGTGATCCGTAAATGTGTTTTGCATACAAAAAAACTCGCCTAACCTGAATTCCATTGAAGTAGTCTAGAAAATACACGTACAATACGTATATCGTGCACGATATACACACACGATAAATGCATAATAAATGTATTAAAATATATCTTATGGTGTATTGACGTACATCGTGTATCCGTGTATGTATTAATTTTATAACATTTGATACTTTCGATTCTGATTTTATACATCTTATGTACAATAACGATTAAATCTGTAAAATATTTTGGCGGTACCTATTATAAATAGTTGTTGATCTCAACAATTCTAGAACTATTCATAATCAATAGATAGGTACTTAGAAACATAGAAAATACCTATTCGCAGAACCTTTTTTAAATACTCAATTAAAGGTGTACACTTTTCTGTTACTATTTTACTGTACATTTAATTTATTGTAAACCATCAATTAGTTATAAAATGTAAAATAGTTTACATTTCAAATTCCAATAATTATTTGATTAAAAATATATTAATAGATTATAAAAAGTTAATTTTTAATATAATTACTAATTGTATTATTTACAAAGTTTAAATAAAAAAAACAATTGAAATGGCAAACAATAACCTAAAATATCTTTACTGTAATTAATTAATTTTATATAGGTAAGTACCTACTTTTTTTGTAATCACTTATCATTTCATCAAAATGATTTATTAGACCTAAATAATAAATACGTTCAGGAAGTAAAGTTTATTTAATTAATTAATCAAATAACTTCTAATTGTACAACTTGTGTGAATATTTTACATAGCAATGTTAATAAATGGTTTTTTATTGAGTAATTAAATAAGTCGTGTTATAATCATAATGGTAATACGTGCTTACAAGTTATCTATCAACTGTTTTATATGTACGTAGTTTATTAGTACGTATACTGAACTACCACCCATCACCATCGTTTATCAAAATTGAAAATAATATATGTGTGAAGTTATAGCTCCCTTCTCCACTTGTAAAAATAATATCTGACGAGTTGTAAGTTGTAGAGCTTAATTTATAAGTTAGTCGTCCTATGCAATTAATAAACATTTTAGGGGGGGAGCTATTATAGAAAGTTAATTTTGATTGTCGGTAATTTAACTCAGAGCCCCAAAAAACTTCCTAATTCCGAAAATTAAGCTCTACTACTTACAAGTTTTCAGGTGTAATATACAATGTGGGAAGGATTTACGTCATACACATAAAGAACACGAAATTAAATTAAGGCAGTGGCGTAGCCAGCAGGTAGTCCTAGTAGGCCCGGGCCTACCCACTTTTCTTGAAAAATGAATGTTTTATATCATGTTTTTTATTAAATAAAAATATTCATTGATAATCTTTATTCCATCACAATATCGGGCCTACCCAAGAAAAATTGTCTAGCTACGCCACTGAATTAAGGTATCGGAGATCCAGAAATGTGTAGTACAGCTAGTACCTATATACGTGGTTATAAATGACAAACGCTATAGCATGTTTTACTATCATATAATGTTAGTATATTAAAGGGCATATTATTATTTTTATTAACATAGTTAAACCCATTGCAACTCAGACAAAATACATTCACATACAATTGTATTTATAGTATATTTGAGTAGTCTTGAAAATAACAAAAAAAAAAAACTATGTCAACAATTTTGATGTAGAAAGTAATATTTTGGAAGTTTGGCAGAAAATAATAAACCTAATAATTTATAAGATTATCAATTTAATAAATTAATGTTGTTTACGACTAGGAATTTTATAAAGTATTTTATTTAATTGTGTTTTTATCACATTCTTGTTATAACGTATTGGAAAATTAAAAAAAAAAAGTGTTGAAAAATATGAAAAAAATTATATGCCTCCTGTGAGGTTTGAACTCACGACCCCTGGTTTACGAGACCAGTGCTCTACCACTGAGCTAAAGAGGCGTGTTGCGAATTATGGAGGAAACAAATTTATTTAAGCGTAACTAAATAGGTACCTATTGTAGCATTTAAATATTCTGAAATCTGTATGCGACATCAGGAAGAGTTTAACTATTAACTTAATAATCTTGTAATTTTTTGTTCAATTACATATTAATACATTATATATTATAATATAATGTAATTACGTTTAAAAGCAAACTATTTTCTCTAATTCATAGTTAATAGATGTTCTTGCAACAACTAAAAAGTACCTATATGGCTATATTATGTGTTTGAACTGTTTGAAGTTTATATATATTGTTTATACCTATATTGTGAAATTGTATATGACCAAAAAAGATCATTTTTCTTCGAATGATTCTGATGATTCAGGATATATTAGCCATATGAATTTGAAACGTATAACTTCTACTTATGTCTTATTCTTATACGATTATTTTGTAGGTATATTGTACACACATTGTTCAATATAAAATATTTTAAACTATAATTTAGTATGACATATATGGACTATTTATATCACAAACCTAATCACTATCACATAATTTATTAATTATTACATAATATCTTATTTAATGTTTAAGGTAAAAATTAGTTCAATCTACTTATTTACGAATTAAAAAAAATAAAGATACTGTATATTTGGATTGATGACCTAAAAATAAATTAAAAAATTAACAATTATGATTTTATGAGTTATGACCAAATAATGTCTCCAAAGATTTTTTAAATCCATATAAATATCAAGAAAAATAGATAATACTTTTCCTAATTAACTCATAACTGCATATATTATATCAAATGTCAAAATAAAATAATTAAAATAAAAGAAAATCTAATTATTATTTTTGTTCACTTTTTATTGAAAAGTTTATTAATTAAATGTATTGAATTGGTTAATTATGTATAAAAAAAAACTGCTTGCCTCCTGTGAGGTTTGAACTCACGACCCCTGGTTTACGAGACCAGTGCTCTACCACTGAGCTAAAGAGGCACAGTTAAACAATATATATAAAATTTTATATTTACTAAATAAAATAAAATATTATTTTTAATTTTAAACGAGTGATGAATGTATTAATTTTATTAAAAAAAAAATGTTTTTTTTTAAGTTAAAGTATTATAAATTTTACAATAATATGCCATGGTGGTTTTGATTTATTTTAAGATATTTTTTATATTTAAAATAAATCTATTTTTACTTTTTTACGAATTTATTTAAAAGTACCAAACATGAAATAAGTTTGAAATTTAGTAACTATATTATTTAAAATTAAAAATACCAAATAAAGGACTTTTCTCCACTATTATTTTTCATTAAATATCAGATTTATCAAGGATGTAGAAAATATTTCCGGTGCCGTTAAATTTTGGCCAATTTTAATCCTCCAAAGTAAATTTTGAATTTTATCACTAGATGACGTATGAATAAGATTTATTTCGTTGATGTATTTTTTTTTTTACTTCTAGTAATCCAAAACTCACTATTTATAAAAAAAAATAAATAATTTTATTATTAATTTTAAAATAATGCTTCAGTCAATATATTATTGTTAACTTGTAAAATATGAACTTACATTTTTATATAGGTACTAATTAATGATAAAAAATAATATTAGTCTTAGAATCGAATATGTATAAAATATATTTTCACATACATAATTCAAATTGCTACTTAACTTAGAATTAAAATGTATGATTTGCACTTAAAAATAATGTGTATTATGTATTTATGTATAATTCAGCTTTTAATCCTTTAATATACATATGAATTATATCCCGAATAACTAATAAGGATACAGTATATACAAATAGTTTAAATATTATGTAAAAATATTAAATAATATGTGATAAACTGATAAACAAATTGCAAATCACGTTATGGAATGTGGTCATAACTGTGTGTAAAGTATGGCTACGTGGCTTATTATTATTATTTTATAAATTACTGAGTCATCATATAAACTCAAAATCTCAGCATCATCCGTTGTAGTTAACTTAGATATAATAACACACACATATTATGTTATATTTATAAAGTGCATGTGTTGCATTCAATATTCATATTTCATTATTGTTTAATATGCAGTTATAAATGCTGAGCCTGAGCGAATATATTGTATAATTTACATGCATATTATAATATGTAATTCTGTGAGACATTTAAAGATGATTTATTATCTAACCTATATTAATATGTGTTAAGATACCAATTTGTTATGTAATAACAGTTATAACTATAAGTATAATTAATGAATATTACAATACATAATAATGCATTAATACGTTTTCATCTCCAAATTTAGGTATACTTGAATGTATGAATAAAATTGTTAGGTATACCAATATTAACACATATATATGACTTTGATTAGATTCATATAAAGTAAAAAGTTTTTTTTTATTATATTCTGAATAAACCACAACTTACGTATAAATTTTTTTTGTTCAACAAATATTGAACTAAAACAAGTTCTAAAAAAAATTAATTTTTGTAGAAACAAATTTCAATAAAACTTCATTTGAAATCGTCTATTCTAAACAACAGAATAAAGACTGTTCTCCAGACCTTATAAACAAATCAACAACAGCCCAAATCTATTATATATTTAAACTTATACTATTATTAACATTTTTTGTAAGTTGACCGTCTGGAATGTTTAAAAATAACAGTCTGCGTACGTTGCGCCCACATGGTCACATGTTAACTCACAACTCACATTAAAAAAAAAACCAACAATAATATTCCATTAATTTAAATTCGTGTGTGTGTTTGTGTGTGTAAATATTTTTTTGAAACGTCCTTGTTTTTTTGTTTTTTACCAGACCATTAAAATCATATTTAATGATATTCACGCATACTTTTCGCGAAGGCGATTGAAAAGGACCGGTTCTGAGAGGTCAGATAATCGCAAATTCTACGGTTGGACGAGTATGAAAAAACCGGTTTGAAATCACGTATAGATGACGAAGAAGGAAAAATTGCAATATAATATTATGTTCAACTCCGCTATAGTAATTGGCTGTGTTGGCATTTGACCACGATTTCTTTAGAGTCTGCAGAGACTAAAAATTAAGATACTATATATTGTCTCTTCTACTGTAAATGTCAAATAAATTTTAAAAAAAGTGAAAATAAAACCGCATCTCTTATAACATACTTATTATACATTTATTTAGTTTAATAAACATTAAAAATCGAAAACAAAATAACATAATAATAAAATCGAGTATATGGTCCCATGTCTATAATATTAGTATTATTATATAATAAATCATTCGATATCGATGTACAATATTATGATGTTTATATTATTGATTTTAAATTAAAAATATAATCAAATTTAAATCATACTTAGGTATAATATTATTACTATTATTTAAAAATACTTTTTAATCCTTTTTTCGAAATTATATTTAAATTAGATAAAGCTATATTATATTTTAATTGAGTTTGTGTTGAAGTACAAAAAAAATGTAATAAATAAAAAATAAATATAAATATAAATTAATAATAATAAATAATTTGATATAAGCGGATGTCGGATTTGAATTAGATTCCAAATTTTAGAAGTTATTTTTGCCTAAAATGTAAATCTACTATTAATAAGCTCCATGGAATTCACTTTATTAAACAAATTTCCTAAAATTTAAACATGGATGAATGTGTTATTGAATATTATTATTATAAATACTATAATATACGCTGATATTTGGTATATACATGTCTATAATTTTTATGCATAAAAAGAATATTAACGTTTTGTTAGTTCCCACAATTTCAGATACCATATTTTTTATTGTTGGTACATATTCTATATACCAACAGTTAAACTTGAACACAGCATTATTATATATAAATATCCATACATAATGTTATAATGTTTGCAAGTATTAAAATCTGGAGAGGATATCATTGATTCCACCAGTGTTTTAATACAAGCGTAATTCTATTGTAATGTTAAATTTGAAATATAATTTTAATTGAACTTTCAAACTTAATAAAAATAATAAAAGATACCTACAACTCGTTTTTGTACTGTGTTATGTATCCCTAAACCTATAAAAAATATAAATGTATAATCAATGTCATCCTGTTATGAGAAATTATGTTGTGTATTTTTTTGTTGTAATAAAATCTGTTTCGTGTTATTTTACGAGTATTATTAAAAACAATTTCCAACACGAATAATTATATAGTGTCTAAAACGAAATTCATTAGTCTTACGTTTACGAAATACGAGCGACGAGTGTCGGAGTGTATAAATATTCGCATACATAACTTTAATATAATTGTAGGTAATATATGTATTACATTAAGTTATAATTTACGGAACATTTCACATTATTGATGTAGGTCGTGTACTCGTGTAACAACGACGGTTCAAGTAGATTCGCTTTAACAATCAGCTGTTACCCCGCAAGGTATTATGATTCAAGCGTCTCGTTTAAATTCCTCGAGCATACACATTTAACTAAATAACATGTATACGTGTTTGGTGTGGCGTTTTACATGCATTATGTGCTTTATTATATTTTCATTGTTATAATCTCTCATGTGTATTTTAATTTAAAATATTAACGAATAACGGTTATAACTTATATGTCTTATATGTCTTATAAATTATAATACTTATTAGATAAGTAGGTACCTATATACAGTAGCATCAAGAGCTTATTTTTTTTTAAAAATTTTAGGTGAGTGCGTAATTTTGTTAGATCGTAACAATATTTTTTTATTTAACTATCATTATAATGTATACATATTATAAATGTTATTATATAATGTATTATTTTTAATATTTAATACATAGGTATATCGGCAGGTTTTTTATGAGTGATTAACTTCAATGTTTGCCCCCGTGAAGAAAATGTTCGTGACGCCACTGGGTACTTACTCTGGCTGCAATTTTTTTTCAATATATTATATTATATTATATAAATATAAAATATACGTTATCGGTAAACCTATACATATATATACCAAAAATTGGGTTTATAGGTATAGTTATTTGTTACTGTATTGAATACTTTCTATCTTATTCTTATTGCCCCCGTTTTAAACTTAAACATGATGGTGTCATTCACTAAGCGCGA
Source organism: Aphis craccivora (assembly GCA_009835225.1). Lineage (NCBI taxonomy): Eukaryota > Metazoa > Arthropoda > Insecta > Hemiptera > Aphididae > Aphis > Aphis craccivora. The sequence continues at coordinate 10,582 of VUJU01002502.1, forward strand.
TCTACCGAGACATTTTTCAGAGAGCAGAGCTCAACTTTTGGACACGACATGATATAGCTTCTGAGTTCGGCATTTTACACGACTATACGCTGAACGCTCTATACAGTGTGATATACTGATATTATAATAATATGATATCGAAGGCCTATCTTGGCCTAATATAACATATAACCAGTAACATATATTATATTATTTAGTTAAGAAATAAGAATTACAACGTCACAGATATCCTAATCAGGACCTTAAATCCGTTATTTAATGCAGTATATTATTGTTGGGAATTTTGATATAGAGCTCGAGTATACGTAGACATAAAAAAAGGTTATTCTTTAGGTTTTATATACTTTTATCAGACATCAGTGATACTAAACGCAATTTGAAAAATAATTGTAGGTACACAGTTTGCTCGCATCATTACATTGTCCGTGGACGGGTGGTATAAAGAAACGGCATATAAGTACATATATAGTAACCTACGGCATATACTACACAAGTCATAACTGCGGTTACGACTCTGAAGTCGCGCTGAATATTACCCGCGTAAATGGTAAATGTAAATAATAATACGACTCGCATTCCGACATAAATAATGGTTATTATTGAACTCGAAAAGTAATGATAATGATAATGTGCATTTGTGTGCAACTATGTAGTACACTAGTACCCATATTTTGTATATATAGTTTTTCGAACTTCCACGATATTATTATTTATTCGTCGTGGATCGCAACACTTCAATGCTATTGTAATATATATATTGTTGTATATTTGTGCACGAACGGGATAGATTGACCACAAATTCGAATGATGTAACGGGCACTGCGCCACATCGCAACACAAGATAATCATGCAAAAACGAACAAAACGTTTCACACGGAGTTTCAGCTGTTCACTGTTCACGCACACCGTTATATAGAATATTATCGTCCATGTGCGCAAGGCATCGTTATTTTCAACTACCGTTTCCCGAATTTCGTTCTCATCGCATAGACAGTCGTCAGCGCAAATCCCGTCGATTCATCCCGATTTATATCATACCGTACTTACCTATATAGGCTATAACATCAGAAAAACATAAGAAAACTTTATTTTTACTATTACTATAGTTTATAAAGATTATGGTATGTAATAACTAACAATGTAGTATTGTATCTATAGTATTCTAGTATACTTAGTAGTTAGTATAGGATTTGAACTTTATGGAAAATGTTCTTTTGGTTCCGAACTGTCGGAACTATGATAAAAAGGCAATCTCGTACATAACTGTATTTCTTTCCATTCCGTTTAAGTAATCATTGTTATGAATATGTTGTTCATATGTGCTCTTTTAGATTTTTTCCTATAATATCGCAGTTTTGCTGTTTTGCACCGATTCTCACGATTTACTTATTAATTTTTATATGAGTATTAAATTAACCTTTAATTTACCAGGCTAATTATTATAGATGGCTCATGGCTGATAAAATAACTATCGATACACCGGAATTATTATTAAATCATTTATATATTTATATAAATAATATAATAAATATATCAATGTGGAATATTATTGTCAAAATTATTTAGTTTTCGTGAAATATACATCCTTTAAACCGCAGTTAACGTAGAAAGATCATTAATTGCAGTATATAAAAAATATATTAATAATTAGTATGCACATTTTATGAAAATAATTTAATTGTTATTTTATATATAGGTACTTTTTAAACTTAAATTAAATAAATTTACTTTTAAATTTTAGACAATTATAATTAAGATATCTTAGACTTATAGATTTTAGATCATAATAAATACATTCTTATAATTTTCCCCCTGTAATTGTTATTATATCTTTATTCCTTGATAATATTTTTTATTGTTTTATTACTCTTATTTAAAATTGAAAAGTCAAATTTAATATAATGTGGTCTGTATAGTAGGGACTAGGGAGGTCTATGTTTGAATAATTAACTTCATTCAAGAAAAAATTAAGTTCGGCTCCACTGGTGTTCTGTGTTTACTACGTCATTATATAATTGGGACGTCTTTTTGTTTTTTTTTCGGTCGTGTGATGACTGTAGAAAGTCGGTAGGTCAATACTCTGCAGATGTTTTTCTTCCACCTTGTATAGCGGGTTGACTGTTGAGGAGGTAATACTTTTAATTCGAAACGTAATAAGAATCGCTACAGAAACTTTTTTCATCACGACGGTGATGCAAAACCAATTTTGAAATGGTTTAAATCCAAACTGGTAACGCCATTATCGGCGTACCAAAACTTACAACCATCTCCATCGGCGTTTGTCTTATCACCATTCACCATCACAATATGTCAACAGTCAACGGTACTGAGCGGTATTTTATTATCGTGGTGATATTAAACGTCGGTAACTGTATGTAACGTGAAATAATGATAGTGGTTGTTGTATTAGTAGTGATGAACAGCAGCTATGACAATATTGTGATAACTGATAATATACTCAGTGGCGGCGCGAGAGCAGGTGACTAACAGAAAAATAAACAAATAAAAAAAGGAACCTCCTCCGCGCGCGTGTGGGATTCTCTAGAAGGTCGGAGGAGGGTAGACACGACGGCGTGAGCGGCGACGACCATAATAATATCATCATAACGTAAGAATAGAGTTCAAGGGCTGGTGACGCACGAAGCGGCTCGGTGGCGGCCGCCGCTGCCTTCTCCGCGCTCGTTCGTTCGCGCAATCGATGCTCGCCAGTCGCCACTCTCCTCCACGTACGCGTAGTACTATTATAACTTTAGTGTGCGAGCGTGTCATGCATCGGTTAACTCGTTGCCGGGCGCATGCGCATCCCGCATTCCCGTATCCATGGCGATAACCTGCTGCCGCCGCCGCCGCCGCCGCACGATCACCGATCGATTTATTATTATTATTATTAATGTTCACTCGAATGAACTTGTCGGCGAGCCGAACGGGATGGAAGTGACTATATGTATAGTACCTGGTAATAGTTAGTACTTACAGTAACGGTGGTGTGCGGTCGTCGTCTTCGTCGTCTCGTGATCGAACGACCGCGGCGGCGGCGTTACCGTGACGACGCTACCGCGACGGGGCAACAGTTGTGTTGTAGGACGGACGATGAAGCCGAAGAAGCCGCGGCGCAGAGTGATTTCATATCATTATAATATTATATTAAAATAATCGGACCGTGTTGGCACAAGCGATGCGTGCAGGCGGCCGAATATTTTGGAGGCCGTCCGTGAACCGCGTCGCCGCCGTCGTCATGGTTCCGCGGACGCACAATAGAAACACTAGAAACTCTTGACCGGAAATTCTGCGCTCTACGAATTGCCTCCCGTCCGCCGTCGTATCACGTTGTCGTGTATGCGGCACCGCACAGGACACTCTTTTCGGCGGCCACGGTGGTCACCGGTTTCGCGCGCAAAGACTTCCCTCCCCTCACGAACCTATATAATCGTCTAATCACCCACCGACCTTATGGCTCAGTAGCTGTTATTGCGCTAAAACGAAAAGTTGGATAACAATAAATATACCGATCGCGTATTCGCATCGTAACGACATTTTATACAAATCCATACCGTTATCACTCCATATCGGCTACATCGGCATCAGAAGACGATTTATTTTAAACATTTACGATAAAATTTAACGTTTTATATCCCCGTGGGTAATACAACGTATATGGACCGTGTGTTGTACGTGTATCGGGTTGATAATTTTATCTTATTGATATTTTATGCTTGGTTTGGCATACTGTCAATTATTGATATTATTGTATCATTACAATGTATAATACTATTATGTATTTACCAAGTAACGTCAATACCTGCAATAAATAGCAATGTGCCACTGTATACTTGTGAAAATAAGTATATTTACTTCAAAGTTTAAATGCTACATTTTACAAATAATTATAAAGCATTTATTTCAACATTTTGTCGGTTTTTCATAAGTAATAATGTATTTTATATTGTATTATACACAGAATATTGAAATCCGTTAAACTTTGAAGTTAAAAAATTGAAATTATCAGAGTTCTAGTAAAATATTTATAAATTATATATAATATTATGTCCATAAAAGTAGTGCCTTTAAAATTTTTATGAGAATCATATACATTTTATTGTATAGTACGAATAATTACTAGGTAATCAATGTAATTTTAATAATTCCTATAATATTAATATACTTACCTATAGTAATTAATAAGCAAAGTTTATTCCCTGCAAACATATTATGTATTCCTAAATAGAAAAATGTTATTGCAGGTTCTTTTTGTAAACAGATTCGACTTGCAAATGTTATACAACCAAATACTTGATTATTTAAACGCTTATTGTTTTTTGAGATTATGATAAAAAATTATTTAGTTGTTATTGTATGACAAACTACTACAATTTTTAAAACGAAATGAAAAACATTATGATTGGGTTGAAAATCAAAGGTCACAAATTATATACAAGTTGAAGTTAATAAATACATTTTATACTTGATTTTTAACGAATAACATATACAATTTATAAATTATTCTAAATATAATTGAAATAATGAAATCTATATTGACTATAATATTGTAAATTCCAAAAGTAAAAATTTAGAGTTCCTAATAAGTTCGAGATATTAGTATATATATATGTGTGTTTGTTAATACGTGTATTAAATATTTAAATCTGGAATCCATTACATGTTTATATGTACTTATATAAAATAAAATATGATGAAAATATATACTTATATGCAATTGATTGGTATGCATAAGTGCCCTCAAAGTAACACAAAGGAGACTTTTCCTCTCTTTTTTTCGTGATATTTTGTTTACCCATCATATGGGCTGACATATTATGTGTTTTTGTCTTTTATTTTGAATAATATATTAATTACAGAAATTGATTAAATGTCGCTACGAATGCCTACTATATTATTATACATTGTTATAGTATTGGTTATATGCTTGTATCAATATATTTGACATTTTGAACTATACACTTCACGACGATTCGTGAAAAGCCTATTATGGCTTTTTGTACTGATGGGGATTGTTGTATTGTTGTTGTAATGCAATATTGTGTTATAGCTCTTACAAAAATATCACATATAAGTTTATTGTTACAGATATCGAGAAGTTGAATAATTTATACTGATAAGAATTAAATTATTCATGTTTAAATTATTTTTTATCATAATTATTAAAATTTGCGATAAATCCATACAACTTATAACACATATTATCTCTAATCTCTATGACAGTCTTCAAGTTTTAATTACTAATAATATGTGGGCTCTCAAAATCTAACTTGAAATGGCAAGTCACATTGTCACTATTAGATTCATATTATATTATATATGTTTATTATAATTAATTATTTTGTGTTACTTAATATATCTTTTATATCAAAACGACAATTTATTTAATAGATCACTTGAATTTCTTAAACCTGTAGGATAAGTGCCTTGACGTTGAAGCTTGATATTATCAATAATTATGATTTAAATACCTACCTACGTAGCTACGTAGTAAATATATTCTTATAAATTATCATCGTAATAAACTATACATAATATTAAGATAATACATTAATTCGATTAATAAATAATAATTTTATAATGTAGTAATATCTGACGTTGTTTGTGATAATTGACGTATTAAATATTAATGAAGTAGTGCTTTACTATATCATATCTTATGTAGATACTCAACTAGCATTTTAACATTTGTTTACAAAATTAAATTTTATAATATTTGTAAAACAAAATCTATAGTTTTTTCTTTAATATAATTTTTTATTGTTCGACTTTTTGATAATTAGTCACAGAGTGAAAACATAATATAACCATTGTTTGTATTTAGTCTATAAACTATATAGTCTGAAATATCCACGATTTCATGAAGTCTCCTACATATTTGGTTTACTGATTTACTTATAAACAATTAAAAAAATACATCAAACATAAGTAAAAATAATTCGAAATAATATGCCTATACCTATCATATTATCATTACGGTATATTAGATGCCATAATTTGACCATGAAAATGTCTCAAATCTTTACTAGAAATGTGTAACCATGTATATATACAACTGTATATAAACCATAATCCTCAGTGTTGGACGGCAGTATTATTACGATTAGGATTCCCTTTGGCGGCGGGTTACATTAAAACCACCGATAATGATATGTATTATAATCCGACCGCATTTTCCCATAAAACAGCTCGGGTCTAGGTCAATATTGGAGCTATGGTAATAAACGAACGAAAAAAAACCCGTATTTTATTACATTTTGTACGATGACGCGATGACGGTGAAATCGCGAACGGCCCGTGTGACGAACCGTTGCGCATGACGGTCCAAGGCGCGCGAAGCGAACGTGAAAACGATTCGGTGCGGAACCTTCGGCGGCCAGAGCGCCTTCGTCACATCCGGTATAGTGTGACGCAACCGCCGCGATGCCGACCGTGTTTTAGGGGCGAGTAAATGAAAAGTAAAAAAAGAAATAAAAATACCGAACTCGGTCGTCGTTCGAAACGACGTCTCGCAAACCCTTTTGATGCCTCCCTCTTGCTTCCCCCTTCACCGTAAACGCTCTACGTTTGTACGGGCTTATCGTCAGAGACTCGGCGGTGACGACTGAATAATATCTTGCGACGATAACCGGTTGGAAAGTCGACGGAATGGATAGAAAAAAAACGAATTTTTTTTATATTAAACGCGACGGCGGCGGCGGGGCCAGGCGCAAAAAAAATCTCCTGTGTGCAGCGGCGGTTGCACGCACGCGCACAGGTGCATTCCACCGTCAGCACACCGCCCATCGTCGTCGTGGGCGATCCAGTGCGGGGTGGCGGTGCTCGCGAGTGCAACGACGTTGCCGCCGCCGGGGAATGGAAAGGAAAATAAAAAAACAAACAAACCGGTCCCGACAGCATTCCCAGACGATCTTGCCCGTTACCACCACCGCTTGCGCGCGCACAACGCCGAATCCAAGTGCCGTACACATACGTGCGCTTCGTGTATTCCATGCCGTCGGTCCCAAGGTCCTCGCCGATCTCTCTCCGGCTGCCTGCTCGCCCGCGCATCGGCAACGATATTATCGCTATCGCTCGTGTGGTATTCCTGCGGTGACGGCTGTTTCTGTTTTCTACGTCTTGCACAAATCTAATACTAATAATCTATAATATACTATATACTATATATATTATATAATCACCATAATGTGTGCGACCAGAATAATATGTCGCGTACCCGTAGGTCATCAGTCATCACCATTAAATTATTATTCTCCGAAAACGTACCTGATTACCATTGTATAGTATTATTCTTCTATCTATTAAATTTCGTGTCACATTAGTTTTCCCAAAAACTGCGTCGTAGTTTTCGATTTCGTCTCTACCGCGCATTTACACCCACCCACACGTATTGTTGTTAACCGAGTTCGATCGTTTTACACCGCCACACCCTCTGTCACAGCTGTTTTTGAATTACGCTGCTCGTAGTCAGAGTCTGGCTATTGGACGTATTATTATTCGTATAAAAATATAAAATATTTAAGCGAATTTTTTTTTTTAATTCCACCGAATTCGATTTGTCTGAAATCATTTCTCGAAGAATTCAATTAAACGCTAACTGTTTATAAACAGTATATAATTAATAATTATTGCATTGGTGACTTACAAATTGAGGTCTCTTACTACTAAATGTTGTAAAAATAACAATACTGTGCTGTATATACAGTATTTTTTATGTATTTTCAATTTTAGATTCTGAGCCGAGCGATGAATGTATTGATTTTACAATGTTGTTTGTTCGCTTATTTATTTTTTTTTTTGTGTGTGTACACGAGAACGTGTCGAAATAATGCTTCAATTTCAAACTTTGGAGGTGGTTTCCTATAGCAAAAAGAATCTAGTTGGTGCACTGGGGAGGTCATTTTTTGAATTTCCCAATAGTTTTCAAAAGCGCCGGGAAAAACCAAAAAAAAAATTAAGGAAAAACGGGGAATTTTTACGCAAAACCAGTTTTCGACCAAATCGATTTTTTTATATGGTTGTAATTCAAAAACTAATCACTATAAAAACTTGAAATTTTCACCAAATATTTATGTCAATGTTATCTACATACAGTTAATTTTTTTTTGAAGTATCGGTAAAATTTTTTTGGCCCAATCAAAATACTTGAAAATTAAATACAAAGTTCCTCATAAGTTATTCTTATAGTGATTAAAAAATTATAAGAATATATAGGCACAATTTTTTTTTATTAGCATTTGAAGTTCAAATATTGACAAAAAT
>VUJU01002502.1:18911-36356 GCA_009835225.1 Aphis craccivora
ATCATCTCCGTTCAGAATCGTTTTTCGTATACAATGATACCTATCATTGGATTCAAATTTAACACTCCTATATATATATAATAATGATCCATACGGCACCTAATGTACAGTAGAGTGGCCCGCTTTTTTTTATTTTAGTCTTGTATAATGTTTACAATTTTGATAATATTATAAAAATGTTAAGTATGTTGAAACAATTGATCAAATATATTTAAATTAAATAAACAATTTATAAAGCTGATTGTAATTATAAAAGTAAAGAAACCACGTCTAGTGCTTAGTTATTCATTTAATAACAAACAATTATTGATTAGAACAGAATACTTTAAATATTTATGTGATTCTATGTGATATTATACTAATTATTTACGATTACATTTTCTGTACCCATTAACCATTTGGAGTGAAAAATAGTATGAAAATTATATTTATGTTTTTTTTAGTTTATTGATATCAGTATTCTATAACTCAGATACTTCATTATTTTTAAAATAAATCTTAATATTAATACAAAATACATTTGCCATTTGGTATTGGTACGATCTATTATAACTTGTTTGTAATTAAAATCGAAATTATTATATAAATTCCTAGTTAAAATGCTTATAGCCTTACAGATATTGTGTCTGTATACTATTCCGTAATTCGTTCACAAATAATATATATAACAGGTAACAGTTATTCGTTGTTTAATATGAATTTAAAATTCCCTTATAATAATATTTATTGTCGCGTGATTGACGGGACATTAGTATTAATATTGTATATATTATGTAATATTCCTATGATAATATTAATATGATTCAATCATTCGGCATTGCATATTGTGACAAGTATAATGGAACATTATAACTGGTGTACATACTGATTCTAAAAATGATACCGATCACCGGAACGATTCATAATAATATTTATTATTTTAAATTTCGTCGAAATTAAGGACGAAGAAGGAAGGACGGAGCCGTCCTCGAATAAAATAAGATATCGCAAAATATGCATGCATAATACATACAAAATATTATGTTATGCACAATAATATGTAGGTGTATAAAACATTTTACCGCCGACCTTGTAGCGAAAACAATATTATTGTGTATTGTTGTTTGCCCAAAAAAACGAAAAACAATATTACTTATTATTGTAATTTATGAAATATATTGGCAACGCCTAATGCCTAATAACGATCCCAGTTTTAGATTTCTTAACTTTTAAAACTTAAAGTTTAAAACACCTTATACTCTATTGTGTATTTGTAACCGTCAATTTGTCTATCCGTTAGTTACCAGTAAATAATTTTGATTGTTTACATCGAGATTTTTATAACGGTTCTAATTCATACAATCCCGTATTAAAATATATCAAAGATTAAAACCGATGTATTCAATGTATAGTTTTATATTCACATTAGCAAATATAAAAATATAAAGGTTATTAAATTATTTTAAAATTGAACACTGGATAGGTTTAGTTTATTGTTTATTCGTTGTATTTAAAATACATATTTTATAAATCGGGGATTTACACACGCAGAGTGAGCTTTCCTAACCCTTTTTTTTTTAGTTATTTTTTATTAATCCTGAAAGATTTTCGTCCGTCAACAACTGCGACGCTAACACACCCGTCAGTCGTCGCTCATACCACGTGTTCGCCTCCTGAGTATTTTATTATTATATTACTATTATAGTATTATTATTGTAATCGTCATTTCTGCCGGACGTCTGTACAAGGGCGGCCGTCCGTCCGTCCGGTGGAGCGTAATATTATAAACGCTGTGGACGTGCTTGGAAGGAGGAGCGGTGGTAACATTTGAAGGACACCAATCCGGGTACAATGGTGATAATAACGTGTGCGTATAATAATAATATCGCGTGCAAGTGAGAGGCGCTGCTTTGCTGCTGCAGCAGGTTCATTGACGGACGTTGTCAAGGTCCGACAGCCGCCGTCGGGGAAGTTTCGAGTCAGGACGGCGGGGCCCCCGCCATATCCGATGCGAGGGATATGATTATTATTATTATTATTAAGTAGCAATAGTAGTTTACACCACGTAATCGTCCGTCTCCGTCTTTCGCGTAAGATTTCACCGTGACGTAACACATGTGTTGTTGATGTTATGCATTTTTTCCCATATTTATATTATACACTCTTCGCTTTATTATTCGTAATAAATCGTAATAATCGTTCTCTTCTCGAGCGCATCAAACCGCAGTGTGAAATAACTATTACAATAATATAATTATTATTCAGTACAATACAGACGCCGATGATTAGAATAATTGGAGTTTACAAAATTTGTAACAATAACGAACGACGAAGACGACAATATTATTAACGATTCCCAAACCTTTCACCCTCCCCCAACTACCATTGCCGTAAGATTGCACATCCGTGCATGATAATAATAATAATAACAACAATAATATAACAACAACAACAACAACAACAATAACCACAAATGCGTGTAATCAGCGCGGTCGGTCGCGTGACGTCACGTCGCCTTGCCGTAACACAACAATATAGAACAATGGGCGCGCGCCAAAGTTATTCAACAAATTTTCAACCTCCGAGACGGCGGCGGCGGCGACGACGTCGATACCCTTGGCACGTCTGCTTTTGCCGGCGACGCCGTCTAACACCCGACAATACGAATTGTAATCATCAACAGTATAATAATGTGTGTATAAAAATAATATACGTGTAAATAATAATACGTGTACGCAATACACGTCGTACGCGATGCATTTATATTATTATTATATTATGCTAGTTACTATACACACACACCGGTTCCGAAGGTCTACGTCTACCATTATTATTATTATCCATCCCGCCGAGCAGTATTAAACGAACAATAATAATATAATATCATGCGATCGACGTGTGTTAATCAAAACGACACTGGTTTTCCTTTCTGTTGCATTATTTTATTGTGCCGGGTTTTTTTTTTTTTCTTTAAAAATATTTCATCTCACTCGGTTTCTCTGTGTCTCTCGTCATATTATTTTGTTCGACGACGAATAATAACACATTACATGTCATGAAACCGACCGCCGCCGCCGCCGCCGCCGCCGCAGTGACGTAACGCCATTAACGCGCACGCACGGCAGTCGGGCAGTATTGTGGCTGCGGCGCGGCGACGACGTCGGTTATATTATACAAGTTATCTTTTCCCCTCCTCGCCCCTTTGCGATCGACCCCTTTCGACGGTCAACCGGGCGGACGCACACAAAGGAAAGTGTGCGCGCCCAAATCATGACCTTGACGTCCGTGCATGTGAACGACGGCGGCGGCGGCGGCAAACTGCGAAGGCAACGGCAACCACGATGTCCCGTCGGCCGAATAATAATATGTCTGATATCGACTACTGTCGGTGATTGCTGCCTTACCTACCAGCCGATGAGAATACAAATTTAAACCGTGTGAAGTCGTTGTTAATATACTGCTGGTTAAGCATCGGTCGGTCGACAAACAATTTCCTTTCGTGTGTAATGTCGACATTTTCAATTTTATCGAACCAGTTCACCAGTGTGATACTGTGTGATATCTTATATTGTAAAACACGTGTCCACTACACCGGATACACGTGCCCGCGTTGTCAACGATTATTGATAACTGTTATATTATTATTTTATAGTTTTCGAATGGAACGATTGTATACGATTTGTTTATAAGTCAATAAGTCATAAACTCATAACTAATCTCACGGCCCACTCGTCGTCGGTTGGATATGCATTTTTCACACAAAACGACTGCATTGGTTTCGTAATTACGACTGGTGTCGTGTGAATTGTAAAGTAACGTGAATGCACATATAAATCAAAATATCGTTAGGACTTAGGTGTTTGAAAATGTTTCATAGTAATTAATTGAAGTAAATCTCTAGCGTCGAACTTTAATTGTTCTCCAATTCAAGGCCGTAACTGGAAAAAAATTTCGGGGGGGGGGTTAAGCTAAAAAAAAATATTGTTCTTATTTCATTATAATATTTTATAGGTAATTTAATATTCATTTCAAAATTTTGGGAGGGGGTTTGAACCCCCAAAACTCCCCCCCCCAGGTATGGCCTTGCTCCAATTTTTTTAATAATTTCAAATTGTACCAAAATATTAAAACTACAGAGTTATTTTATTCTCACTATTAAATCCATATAACCATACACAAAATCTCGCTTTACTTTAGGAATTTTAATAATTTGACAAAAATTCAACGCAAGATGAAAGCCTATACCTTTATGTCCAAAAAATGAAAATTCCAGTTATGTATTATTATTCGGTATTCCACCATTGATTTGAAAAAATAAACGAAAAAACGTACGTTTCGTATTCGTTTCAATATGAATATTATACGATTCCACTAAATATTAAAATATATCAATAATTGATAGCTAAATGATATTGATAATTATAATGATAAATTATATATTTATATCTTCATATAAATGTTGATACGAAATATTGAAATTTTACTGGTATGGTATTTACAAAGAGGGGGTGGTAATTTGGTATTCTTAAAATAACTTACAATTACAAATATAAAATATTGTTGTTTGATATACTTGTATGTCAAAAATATCTCCGTTCACTCACAAAATATACAATTAGCCTTTACCTTTTAGCTATGGGCTACATATTGTCGGAAAAACTCTTCATTCTATTAAAATATTGAATAGTCTCATATTATGAATTTTATCATGCTGACATATAGGTGTAAAATGTAAAGAATGTTATAAAATAGGTTTTTTAATTGAAATGCATGTATAAATAAATAAACTTTATATTATAATATATTTTATAAAGTTTATAAAAGTATAAGCAGTCCATATTTACATAATACTGTAATAGATATAAAAATTTTAAATTTAAATAAGTCTAGTTCGATAACTAAATTTATACTGAATCGTTATTAATTAATAATTAGTATTTAAATTTAAATATGTTTGATTGTGTATTTATTTTCCTGCGTTTATTATTGGCTCTCCGTGTGTTTTTATTTAGTAATATACCTAATTTATAAATATAATTCATTTAATTTTTGTATTATTGATAGAATTTCATATCATTGCTAATATTTCAATTAAACATTTATGTATCTCATTACACAGTAATGAAAATATCCATTATTAATAATTATTATACGTCTATACTGAACTTTGATACTAATATATGCTTTACATAAAAAATATATAATAATAAAGAGAAATACTTAATGTTATTTTGAAATTGATTTAAATACAATTATTTTTATGAATTCCTGTAAGTGCGTCTTATTTTTAGATAGGTACTAGTTTATAATTCAAAAATACTTACTACATAATTATACTTTAGGTATAATTATGAACTTATTTAATGCTTTTATTTATTTGGATATAATAATATTATACACGTTTCAAAAGTATTTATATTATTTACTATTGTATATAGTTGGTAAATTATCCTTCAAAGTATAATACTATAACAAGGACAAATAAAATGAGTTTCTATACACATATTTGGCTATTTATCATGTACGATTTATTAAAAAGTTTAAAAACATTTAATTCGGTGATGGTAATGTGATATATTTATGGACTATTGAGAGATAGATATGTATAGCATGTTTTGATATCTAAGTGTGACAAATGGTATATTTTGATTTTTTGATTGGGTTAATCACATATAATAAGTTAAATTTATTATAAAGTAAAAATAAAAGAAACTTAAACCAATTCATAAACACTAAAATATAATTAATATTTATTTTGACTGATTTTTTTGAAAACCTAAAAATATTTAAGACACATAGATATTTTGAAAATATTTCTTTAATTTATACAGCCAGGACGAAGAAAGGAGTAAGTGATGAAATTATAGAAATATATAATATATTGGAAAATTCAGTAGTTTAATACTTGAGAGTTTGAGTGAAATAATTAAGTCTATTATTTAAAATATTCTAAATATGTTCGCTCAATAACTAATTGAAATAACCATTAAAAATTCCAAATTGCTATTAGTTCCATTTTACTGACTCATTACTAGTTTATTTATTTATTTATTTATTTTAATTGAATGCCAATACGGTATAATAACGACTAATGACCATACGAGTTAACACTTAACAGTTTACACATGATTCATTGGTATTAAAGATAGTGTTGATCATTGATCATTCTCATACTGACAGATCGCAAACAGTGGCCTATTCAATACCGATTCGTGATTAATATAAATATGTAATGATATAGCATTGAATCATTGATAACCAAATATCATATAATAATATGATAATAATTATTAACTAATATGAACTGGTCCAATTTCAAAACTTTGTACTTCATAAAATGTTTCTATTGCAGTCAAGTTACTGTATTTTGTGTATGTATAGAATAATAGCCAGATAATGAAGTAATATATATTATTATTACAATAATTTATCATGTATTACGTGCCATTTTTCCCCCCTTTAGTTATCTTGGTCTAATAACCGTTTTTTGCTATAAAAATATTCAAACAGGTGTGCATAGTAGCCAGCAGGTTATAAACACTAAATACTGAACACGAGTACAAAAATTATTAATAATAATAATAATAATAATATTAATGACATTTCAGAAAAAAAAAAAGAAAACAATTTAAGACTGCCACCTGTTTTTTGGTCTCGTTTTCTATATTTTGTTAGCGACGACCTCGAACCACCACCGGTCGCCACGGTTCTTATGTACATTAACTGTTAATTAATAACACCAACGAAAAGACCTCGTAAAATGTGTAATCACACGCGCGCCCAGTGATGACAGTCACACGCCATATTGATAGAAAATAAATGTACCGGTATCTCGATATTTTATCGTTTCGTTATGGGCGAATACGAAAAAAAAATAACAAATAAACTAAACGATACCATCGTTTTCGTATCTGCCATGGACACTGTATGTCCATGGTCCATCGTCCGGAAACGGATATCCCGGGGGCGATCGTATTATATTATTATTATAATAATAATAATAAAATACATACGTGTTTTTTTTTATCCGCTTCCGGCACGGTTGCTGAGCGGCGCGGCATGCAGTCGTATCGATCAGCTGTTTATTATTATTATTCGATTTTAGGTTGCGCGCACGCGCTTGTAAATAATACGTTTTAGTAGATAGTATAAAATAATATTATATTTATATTATATTGTGTGTGTGTGTGTGAAAGAGATAATAATTTACGTTACGCAATTACTAGTCTTCCCGGCGCGGTTGAAAAGAGGTGGGTGGCGGGGTCTTGGACGATAACGTGACCGGCTGCTGCTATTACGTCATATTTTGGCGGCAGTCTCGTTTGTATTATAATATAGGCAATAGGCCTCGGCACCCGACGGTATATGTTTTGTATGGGGTATATTGATTTAGGTATATAATATACAAGTAAAAAATATATATTATGCATATGCTTTATGTGCTTTATAATGATTATTATTATTAATAGAAATCGCTGCCGCCATCGAAATCAACAATTTGTATACTAACTCGTAATGATGACCTAACCTGCAGCGAGTCGGCTGTGACTAACCTGGGTGGCTGGATGGTGGTAATCCTAACCTAACCCTAAACGAACTCTTCGAGAGATCGATAGCACGAACGGGGCAGTACAAACACAACAAAACCGCTCATCCAATGTTTGTTGTGCTTTTAGTGTCGTCGTTTATACTTGTATACAATTTCTTGTAGGTATGTAAAATAAATTGTAGATACACATTCATAGGACATTTTTGATAGCTGTTTATGGTAGGTTAGAATTTTTTTTTAAAAATTGATAAACATGTCAAACATGATATATATTGAATTGTATTATTATAATTCATAATAATATTGATATAATTTTTTGAACATATAATAAAATAGTGTTTGTATGTATAATATATAGTGGAATCCTAGTAGGTTCACTAAACTAAAGGTATACCTACAAAAAAAATTATGAATTAACTTTATGTTAACGAATCAAATTTAAAATTTTTTAAAATTAATTTAAGGTTATTGAAGTTTTGTACGACTAAGATACAGTAACAATGTTACAAACTTATAAATCCAATTATATGCATCAATCAGCCTCTCTTAAATAGTTAAATTTTAAAAAATGTTAATGAACATATTTATTTATAAGTATATATTATGATTTATATGAGATACTTAGTATAATAGTGTCGATGCAATACTAGTATGTGATTAGATCTAATTTTACAAGGTTGATGTATTTTAGAATTATAGTATGTATACTATTTAGTAATAAATTGATATACATAATTGCTTAAACAAACGAAGTCGAAACGCGAGAAATATACTTATGCCTATCATGACGTGTCAACTGTCAACCCTTCGCTCATTATAATTTTTGTTAAATTTTCTCTACAATACAATGATATTGATTCTTTTTTAACAGTTTAACACTATCAATTATAAGTCCCAACAAATCATTATTCTATCTATTTTTTACCTGTACAATTTCACTTTAACAAGTTAGTTTTATAAATTATAAGTATACTAATCACCGTTAAACATTTATGTACTGGCCTACGTACTAAATGTGTTATAAATTGTATAAAAGCTGTTAAAAAACGATTAAATTTATTCTATTCATACCTATCAACCATTATCCATCGACCAGCGTTGATACTTGATACAATATTATAATTAGTTCTCATCCGAAAAAATTAGCTAACATTTTTAGTTAGATCGCTATTGATCAATGACCATATTGGCTATGGACTATAGTCTATAGTATTTATACACACTGCAAGCTAGATACGAACTCACTACACTGTTTGCTCTCACGCTTTCTATATAGGGATTGACAATTGTGAAGAAAGTAATCATTTTTATACTAATTATATAATTTATGACGTATACTTGTATGTCTGCTATGCAGTTAGTTTGAATTATTCGATATCAAAAAAAAAAAAAAAAAAATAAACATTAAATATACTTCATATTTAGTACGAGAAATAGCCGATAGGTATTGATTGAATTTAATTATATTAGCAATTCAAATTAAATTATAATCACATCCCTTCTTAATAAATCTGTTTTATCCTGTTTTGTTTGTGTATTTGTACTTCGTAATAAATGTATTACCTATTAATATACGTGTTAAGTAATTCGTATGTATGCTCATCAAAAACTGCGATTTAAAAATCATAATACAATAACTTAATAGTAGTAATAGATGGTTATTTATTATACAATTGTATTGAAAATTCTAAGCTTCGTCTGTTATGTTGTATAAACTATATACTAGATCAAGCTGGATTAATACCTTTAAGGGGGAAAGCTAAAATGGCTTTAACCTGGGATCTCTCAAAAAAAGGAGCTCTAAAATATCAATATAGAACAAATACTTATTGTTTTGTAAAACTAGGGACTCAAAAATGGGATAGCCCAGGGCCACTTATTAATATAACCTAGTTCTGTGGATAATAGGTACTTTATAATATGTATGAACTCATGGGTTTCTGTTAATACAAATCATTTTGTACAATTGAGATTTGAATGAAAACCGTTTTTTTCTAAAAACTATTTGTGACGTTAATTTTATGTGAACATATTTTTTCATCTTTCACTCGTGTACGGTACGGAATATGGGCACACAGATAGATAGGTCAATGGCCAGTTGATGAACCTTTAATAAAAACCCGTTCCTCAGTTTTCATAATATCTAAGTAACGTTGTAAATAATTATTAGGATATTAAACGATAATTAAATTTGATATTATTATTAAAAACTTTTATTATTAAATACGACGAGTATCAGTTTATTATATAATCATAGTTAGCTAGCTTAGTATTTGATAGTATAGAACGTCAATTTTAGTAATTTTATTTCCGTTGAAAAATAAGATAAAAATATTTATGCAGTAGAATCACTAGAATCCTTCTAAATGTATATATTTACCAATTTACCGTTATCAAATAATTCTCATTTACGTGCAGGTCGGCCGTTAATAAATTAATTTGGCCAGGCCACCCCGAACACTGGCCACTGAGAACGTTTTATAGGTATACTCAAAAAACATTTTTTAATATAATATTATGTTATAAATTTCATTGAAATAGTACAACTTAGTATTTATATCACATGTCCATATCATTCATTTATACAAATCAATATACTTAAATGTAAATAAAAGTATTATTAATATCTTATGTATTACATAAGGTTTCTGCTACAAAATATAGATGTATTTAAATTAATAAATTTAAATATTAATTTACCATAACTTATACTTTAAACAGATTAAACTACAGAATAGTATACAGGTTATGTAACTATTTTTATTCTTTATTAAAATATCATTGTATTTTAAACTTCTTTATAAATTATAATACATATACAAATTATATATATAAATATTATTATAATAATATATTATTGATAAATACAAGGTATGTGTTATGCTTATTGCTTATAATAGATTTTACTAGAACGTATAATTTTTTTTAAAATTAATAATAAGTAAACAAATTTATTAATTACTGAAGCGTTATTTGTTAACATATTACTTGTACTAAAAAAATTATACCTAAACGTTTATGTTAATAGGAATTATGCAAGTCAGTAATAATGTATATAATGTGGTGACTAATAAGGGGGATGTGGCTCACAGTATAAATTATAAATATTATCCCCCATAATTGTGGGCTATCTTAACAATTTAAATAATATTGTTTATAAATATTTGTTACGATATTTAAAATAATATTTATTGCTATATGTTAAATTAAATTTTGAGGAAGTATATTATTAAACTTTTGGTGAATGACAATAACTATCATATTATTATCACTTTTTCTAACTATTATACGTTATATATAATAATATGTATACATATTATATGATTATATGAATGGTTAACTATAACATAAGACTGTTTTTAATCCCTGGTGATTCTAAGTATTGAAAGAGTTATTTCAAATAAAATTAATCCAAATCGTTGTATTAAACGTACCTATAGTCAACAAATAATACATGGTTGTAATTGTAGTTTTAAAAAAATGTTTTACTTTGCATTTAGTTTATATAATACTTATGTATTTACCTTTATATTTGTATTAATTATTATTACAATTGCATATATTTTTAGTCAATTGGATGTATTGCTATAAGTTGTTAATCTGTTTTATAAAATTTTAAATTATACATTTTTTCACTTATTATATGATTATTCCATTTAAAGAGGATATTTTTTTATTTTTAGTTCCAATATTTTCAATATATATATATTTTTTTTTTTGGTTCTATATCTATATGTATAGATACTACGATTAATGAGAATGTCCAAATAGTATATTAGAATTTTATTATTTTTTTTAAAACACCCAATATATATAAGTATATATTTTGATCAGTCTATAATGGCCTATGCCTAGGTTAGGTAACCTAATACTTACGTTACCCATACTATCTCAAATATTTTACGAGTTTTATCTAAATTATTCAGTTTGTTTTTTTGAATGCTATCACATAATATATAAATTCATATTAAGTCATGTTCATGACTTATATATTATATATATATATTAGAAAATAAGACTTATAAATTGTTTTATTTTGTTTAAATATTTAGTCCTATGTATTTTTAAAAGTTAGTACTTATTATAAAGTTTAAGAATTATGTTGTAAATGTAATTTTTAATTATTATGTCGTGTCACTGTAACATATTTTAAGCATTTGTTTTATTGCAGTATTATAAAAACTTATAGAATAAAACATGAGAAAATTGTTACATTTGTTAAATCGATTTCGTAAATTTTATTATTACACGTAGTAGGTATGCTGTATGCTTAATATTATACTACGTATGTTTGTAACTTTGTAAGTATGAAATTTTAAATTGTAATAAATATAAAATGTAATTGCTAAAATATATGATATGATATGATATGAATACGGTAATACTTAAATAATTCACTTCGTATTCACAGTTAAAAAAAATACATTTGTAAAATGAATCATGTAATAGCTTTAACGATAACTGTGTAATATTTTTCAAGGTGATATGGATAAAACACGAAGTATAATATAGGCAAAAATAAAGGCGTAGGTAAAACACAAAATGTGTTTAGGTATAGTAGGTACCTATAATCGTAAAGCATATTCTTGTAATATTGTATTAGATAATATTTTAAAACAGTTAATATATATTTATGTATTAGGTACCATTTAACTATTTAATAACAGATTAAACACATATTGCAATTAATAATATTATGTGTATCGAATTCAATTATGGAGGGGATGAATTTATTTTAAAACGTTTGCATTTGACGTAATAATAACTAACTAGCAATCAATTATTGTTATCGGGGTCGATATATTGGACAACGTATAGTGTATATCTATAATGTAAAATAAAAGCTGGTGTCGTCAGTTACGGAATCAGCTTAGTTTCACGTGCGTTCGCGTATATGTCAAGGAAGTATTTGTTAATATATTATACGACCTGATTGAATTATGGAAAAATAACAAACCGTTAAGAGGATGTCGAACGTGTATTTTGAAAGTATAAAGCAAGCCTCGGCTCTATGCACACAACACAATGCACAGATACCGTAGAAACATGGTTTTAACTCCAATAGAAAGATCATGACTCTTACTATGCTTCCTCGATGAGTTTTTTTAAAAAAAAAATGTTTTGGTTTACTTTTTACGTGAAGGGAATAAAAATTAAAAAAATTGACAATTTTAAGTTTCAATATTGGTTGATATATTAAATCGATCAAAAAAATCTCTTCGAGGAGGCATAGTTTAATATCTCTCCTTTCAACAGAATTAATCACATTCCTTCTAAGTAAATTATTGAAGGGGTTGTAACTATAGAGTGAATGATAGTTCAGACTGCTTAAACACATTTTGTCTATATAACACGTGTGTAAGACGGAGACAACACATGCGGGTACGATGTCCTCTTAAATGCAATAAAAAAAAGGCAACGAACTGAAATATTAAAAATCGTTTGATTTTAGAAGGTTGCATTGCTAGATTTTTTGACTGAAATTTTTTTAATATAATCTGTGTGACACCGTTTCAGGTGTCGTGCGCAATTTAAGAGGATTTCATTTGAACGTAAAGATGGTACCTTTTAATAATTATACGGCACTCGGCAATATAATTTATTAATGTTATTGTAAGCCGCGTACAACAACGACCGTGTGACGCGAATTGTGCGTGTCAAAAAAACAAATACCACGCGAATGAGGGGAATAAAGGGGAAACGAACGAAATCAAAAAGGTGGCGCGATGATGACTCATAAAGCATAATAATAATATATTTTTTTTTAAATATTATAATATATTGTGGTACGGTACGATTAGTTCCTCCGAAAGGCGTACGTACTGTTATAATGCATACGTGACGGTCGCACACGCACGATGCAGCAGCTGTGCACACAGTGTTTAAACTTTGAAGAAGACGTGCGCGCGCCGCATTGCCCGGGAGGCGCGAAAGCTGTGGCAACATAACGTGCATAATGTAATCGAACCGGTTTCCGGGACGGAGAAAAAAACTTACAAAACACACGCGCACACGCACGCATGCATTTATACAGTCAACCTGTAATCGTTTGTTGAACCCGACGCGCCGCGTCCTAGATTCCTTAGAGGCGAGGGGTCCGCGGGGTAGGCCTGTTCCCTCCGCCGCCGCATCGGCCAACGGACAGTTATAATAATGTAACGCTTGACGACTATCAAATTCGGTATGAGATTATAACATAACATAATTATTATTATTATTATTATTATTATACACGCGCGTATAATAATTAATAATAATAATAAATAATATACGACGACGAGTCTGTCGGAAGATTTTTTTTTTCCGTCACCATTCCTCGACAACCGGTCCTCCGCGTGGGTAATGCCTACTGGGTTTTTATAATATGACGACGTGTACAGTCACGCTCCGCACGTCGACGTCCTCGCGAAAGGAGTTTTGTTTTTTTTTATTATTATTTCTTCCCGATTTCGACACTACCCGGTACGGCGAGTTGAACGCACTCTAAACCCCCTTCCAACGCCTTCTCGCGATCGCCAACTGCCGACATCGTACCTACATCATATTAAGTATATATATTACTATCACCGCGACATCGTACATACTTTCGGTTTTAATCGAAACGGTTTTCGTCGGTTTTGACCTCTTCGTTTCTGTGCCTGAGTTATATTAAGCACCCTCCACGCATTACAGCAATATTTAATTCACGATATCTTCGTAGAAATTGTCTTATTATGGCGTTATGATAGATCGTATCATTAAGTTTGTTTATCGTCTCTACTCCGTGATTCAATATAGAAGAAGAAAAATTTCCATTATAATTTTCAATTTATCTTAAGGCTTGGAAATTAATGACTCTCCCGAGTTTATAATTATTTTAAACGCCTAAGACGTAGCTTTCCTAGCTAAAAATGTGTTTCAGTAAAATACAAAATATAGCTAGGTAATCTAATATACAAATTTATATTTACCATTCTTTCATATTTTCTTTCCAAAACTTTTAGCCGATTACCTACTATAATTGAAAGATGAATACTTTATTTTCGTTTATGATCCATACAATTTTTTTAAATATTTAATTTTGTTTTAATCATAATTTACAAAAAATTACTTTTACATTTTTGAACCAGGGTTTGCGCTAATGTGCAGTACAACACAAATTGTGCAGTTCTAAAATAAAATATGCAATTCTAAAACGCTAATTGTGCAGTACTTACTGCTACCTATTTTAGCATTGTAAAAAATAACTAATATACTTATAATATTATACCTACCAAAACAATTTGTATTTAAGTTATTATTCACAATATTTTGATACGACCATGAACCAATGTGGATTGTAATATATTATGTTAAATGTTTTCTATGATGTGGATTGATACCAGTTTACAACAAGATATTTGTTAGACCTTTTAAATTGTTAAATTTGTCGTTTGAAATTCTGGCTATTTTTATACTATTTATACTCGATTTTCCAATTAAGATATTTTTGAGATTAGTTTGAAATATAAAGATACTTATAGGTGAATAATTTGTTCTGGAGCTATAGATTACGTTGTAGTGCAAATTTAACTAGGTATATTTATCTTGATACTCATGTTGTAAAATTTGAGAACGGTATATTAGCTATGGTTAGTTTTTTTTTTGGGGGGGGGATGGTATTCTCTCATGCCAAAATGTGTATACAAGCTAAGTTCAGGTACCTACTTGTGCAGTTCTAAAATTTTCTTAGTGCAAACCCTGCATTTTTCCATAAGAATAAATATTAGTTTAATTGTATTTCATTTTTATAAACATTTGATTTATACAATTAGTTAGAAAATGTATTGCTTATCTTAGTAATTTTAGTTATTATCCATTAGTTTAAAGAGATTTTTTAAAAATGTTGTGTCATTTTATTATCATTTTCTCCTAACGCTGGACAGCTTTTAAGTACTTACATCACAGTAAAGCTGGGTTCGTTACATAATATATTATAAATGTTTAATATATTATATTACTTACATTAATTTATAAAATGGTCGTTCCTAAACAGCGGACATTGGCGCTCATAAAGTCATAAATATTTATACGTACCTATCCGTGTATATGCTAATAATATAGACATTTTAGTGTGTTATCAAAATTAGAAATATTACTCTTTGTCACAAGCTTAAATCGTGTTTGTACTATATGGAGCAAACCGTTACGAGGAAACGTTACTCAAGAAGCGTTGGGCGAAACGGCTAATATCGAAGATGTATTTATTACGTATTCACAGCTTTATTATGTGTCTACAACATGCGAAACATGTATTATTTTTCAAACTCACTTGTAGTGCTGGACTTTACCTGTAAAATTTAAATAATATATTTTATTGAAAAATATACGTTTTATAAGACATTATTTAATACGTATAGTATAATACAATCTACAGATGTATTATTTACACGTATGACTTATCGTCAAAACACAATAATTAATAGTTTTACTAGCAGTAGACACATTATTATTTTTTAATTTTTAATACTTCATGTCATTTCAGGAAAAATATATATTTTCATTAATACAGTTACTATAGGTATATATTATTACAATTAATTTGAATCACAAATGTATGTTTTTTAATTTCTTTAAACTTTATTTAATAGTTTACCACCAAGACATGGTATATAAGACGTACAATATGTACATATGTTACAAATTATAATGTGTGTACTATAAAGTATAAAGTATAATATTATACTACACTACTACACTCATTTTTAATGGAGAAAGACAAAATATTATTTATCGACTGCCAACATTAAAATATATTGAAATTTGTGTATTAATTATTGTGAGGTACCTACGCTTAAGCCTTATTTAAATATTCTATCATGTCATATTACTATAAAGTATAAATATATAACAGCGTAATATTAAATTTATTTAATACATATTATATTTTTTGCAGACATCGTTGTAATATTTTTGGTTATAAACCACATCGTCTACATCTTATCAGAAAATGTTACACTGTTGCTTAACCAACTCGTTAAAATTATCGTGGCTGTATAGGTAGTATGGTTGTGTAGGTTGATAGTTATGTACTAATAAATACTCATCATGCACTTTATA
Source organism: Aphis craccivora (assembly GCA_009835225.1). Classification (NCBI taxonomy): domain Eukaryota; kingdom Metazoa; phylum Arthropoda; class Insecta; order Hemiptera; family Aphididae; genus Aphis; species Aphis craccivora. The sequence goes on from VUJU01002502.1 coordinate 35,518, forward strand.
CAACTAATATTCGAAATTTCGAACAATCCCATTGCTCAATGTACCTATAATATTAATATGTATAATGTACATTTTCAATATCCAATCTAAATCAGCTGCACTATATACTGATAAGACTATAAAAAGAGTCTACATTTTTGAACAATATGTACATAGCTTTGCAGATTGCGTAGTTTTTACTTTTTTAACATTTAACCTTTCGTTTATCTATGTATGCCTGTTATATATAGTGCAATTTAATGATAAAAAAATTACTGTACTTTGGTCCGGGTCGTTACTACAAATGATGCGTTAAGTGTTTATACCACCGCCACCGCATATATGTGTTATAAATGTATAATAATATAATGTTCAGTCTCGATCAGAGAGCCTATTGAGATAAGAAGCTTTCACGGCATTGTGAATATTCTATAATAAAAAATAAAAACATCAATATCAATCGCAGTTATTGAGAAAACAACATGATTATGGATCACGAGGCGACCATGAGCTCGACCCCTTACATCATATAGGTTATCTTTTGTTTATTTCGAAAACATGTATTTATATGATAGGGATTGAGTACTTGAGTGCTTCTTTTTTCTTTGCGATAATAATAGCTGACATTCAAATATCTAAGTATACGTTTATATTCATAAACGAGAGAGGAGAATTAAAATTATATTCCCCACCCCACAATTTTATTATAGGTCTTAAATTCCGATAATTTGTGATATTGTTTATAACTAGATAAAGACACGTACGTTTTATAAATACACAAATAATATGAAATATAATAAAAATAAACATAATATCATGATAAATATTTACCAAGCTTTTCAAATATCCTTAGGATAGAA